>OX359277.1:32186363-32416363 GCA_947179155.2 Hedera helix | reverse complement strand
TAGATATTCCAATAGTGCACTAGCACCTTATCTTAGATACAAAAAGTGTACCTCCACTTGAAAAAGTTAAAAGATGGTATAAATAAATAATAGTATAGATAACGAAGGAAAAAGAAACCTAAATATATTTTTTTTAAAAAAATAAATTTGCCGTAAGAATGACAGGTTTTGTTTAAATCATCGTAAAACTTCGTGCTTATTAATTTTTTAAATATTTATTTAAAATGTTTTTAAGTTTAAATTTAACAAAATCCAATTAATTTAAAAAATAATAAATCTTATAGTTAATATTATTTTTTAAGTAATTTATAATTATATTGACATTAATTAAATAAATTTATGTCAATTTTAAATTTAAAAATATTTAAAATTAATTTAAAAAAAAATAATATTAATTTTATAATAACATATTATATATGTAATGACCACGAATTTCATTATACATTGTAATTATAATTAATATATAATTAGCAATGAATTTAAAATTTTTGTACTAATAAATTGTGCATTAGATAATAAAATAGATGTACTTGTTCGTGCATATATTTAATTAAAGAATTAAAGCAAGGGTATAATTAATTAAAGCAAATCTAATTGGATTATATTTTTAATCCAAATGAGTTGTTAAACTAGGTCCAAGATATTAACCTAGTAGCCCATGTAATTAATTTAATTACTAGCCCATATAATTAATTAAACAAGCCCAATGCTTATTTTAATTAAAGTTAGCATAGTTATTTAAATGCTAGCCCAAAGTGTTAATTAAATTGAGCCCAAACCAATTCAATGGATGAGCCCAATATATTAATTTCCTAAGTCCAACATGGAGCCCAATAGGAAGTCAAAATTGGTCAACAATTGAACCCATGTATAGATATATTTGTATATGCATAAATACACATTAAAAGCTAGAAAAATAAAGGAAAAATGGCATGGAAAATACCATTTTGCTGATTTTTTTTTGGTCCCACTTGATGTTGCTTGATTTGCTAGATTGCTTCTCTTTTACACTAGATCAAAGTTGGCCAACAACTCTAGTCAATCAACTAGTCAATCACCATGTCAATCCATCAAATAGTAAGCTTGATTAGCCTTTAATTTGACCAACATAGATGAATTAGTGAGTTAATGGTGTGTTAGTAGATGGCTATAAAAGAAACACCCCTCACTTGTTTTAGGTTGGTTAGTTCATTGCTAGAGAATTTCCTACAGAGCAAAGTGTGAGCATTTGAGAGTGTGAGAAAATATTGAGTGCAAAATACTAAGAGAGGAGAAGGAGTTCTTGGTTCATGCCTTCAAACCTCATCACCTATTTTGGAAGAAAAAGAAGGATAGCCATTAAAACAAGGTAATGATTATTTTAAATGTAGTTTGTTTTTAAATTAAATAAATCATCATGTTAGTATAAACATGTTAATATAGTTATTAATGTGTAGTTGTAATATTTATGCCATGCTTAAGTTTAATAGGTTTGGTTTGTATTTTGGTATCATTTGTGTGCTAAAATATGTGTTTAGTAGTGTATAATCAAGTCTTGAAATTTATTACCAAAAATATTTTTATAAAACTTAGGTTTGATGTTCTAATATTATAGAACATTAAATCATGAGAAAAACAAAGTTTGAATCACTCAAAATGGAGTTATACACAAAAAGTTATGATTTATGG
Organism: Hedera helix; assembly: GCA_947179155.2. Classification (NCBI taxonomy): domain Eukaryota; kingdom Viridiplantae; phylum Streptophyta; class Magnoliopsida; order Apiales; family Araliaceae; genus Hedera; species Hedera helix. The sequence continues at coordinate 32,414,695 of OX359277.1, read as the reverse complement.
TAGTTTATGTGATGTAGAAATTTTTATAAAAAAATAATGATATTAAATCATGAAAAATTATTTTTTCATGTTATAAATTAAAATAAGGTGATTGGTAATTTTTTGGATTTTTATTGAAGAGTTAAAGCTTACTTGATGGTATATTTTTAATTAAAATGTGTGTGCCGGAACACTGTTCACATTCTGCGAAGAAGAAAAAAATTAAGGGTTTCCGCGCAATGCGCGCGCAGCCACTGTTCACCGAAAACACGGAGCCAAACGACGTCGTTTGGTGTCCGTAAAAAGTTACTCCGCGCGTACGCGCGGAAGCCGTATCCGGCATTCCAAAAACGGCGTCGTTTTTGGCCCGTTAAATCTGTAACCCGCGCCCTGCGCGGTAGGAAAATTCCGGAGAAATTACCAGAATGCCCCTCCGTGTTTTTCTTGGCAGAATTACCATTCTGCCCTCGGTTCAGATTTCGACTTATTTACGGAAATGCCATTCGGGTTAAATTTAATTAATTTAAATATTTAAAAACTAAATTAAAATTATAACAAAAATAATTATAATACAAAAATAATATTGGGGAGGATATTTTTCATTAAGTTTAATATTTAAATATTTTAAATATTAATCTAGTTAGCTAAACCATGGTTAAGTTAAATAAATTTATTATTTGTTTATTATTTTAAATGTTAATAATAAATAAAGATGATAAATTAGCATTTATTATTTAATGCCCATTAAATAATACTTAAAGAGAGATAAAATTTATAAATTTATTATTTATTATTTAAATATTATTAAATAATAAATAAGGATAATTAGGTAATTAATTATTATTTAATTAGCATTAAATAACGATTAATGGAAATTAAGTTATTAGAGTAATAATTTATTATTTAATTTAAATAAATAAATAAGAATGATTTGATTATTATTTAACCTTAAATAATAATTAAAAATTAATTAAATAATTAATTATTATTTAATTGACATTAAATAATAATTAAAGAGGATTAAGATTAGTAAACTATTATTTAATTTCCTTAATTAAATAATAAGTAAGGTTAATTACTTGGTTAATTATTGGTTGATTAACATTAAATTAAAGAAGGTTAAAACTAAGTTAATAATTATTTATTATTTAATTATAATTAAATAATAAGTAAGTACAATTAGTTATTAATTATTTTAAATAATAACTAGAGTTAATTAATTAATTTCTATTTAATCAATATTAAATAGTAATTAAAAAGAGATTGAGTTAATAAAATAAATTGAATTTAATTAAACAATTATAATAAGTTGTTTAAAGGTTTAATAAGTGTCCAACACTTAAGAAAAATATTTTCTAACTTATTAAATTATTAATCTAATATGATTAAGGGTTTATAAGGTTAATAATATTGTTTTGATTAATGTAAATTATGTGTTAGTACTTATGTGTGGTAAATAAGTTCATTATCAAGCGTATAGTTATGCAAATACGCCGTGCTAATTATTAGACCGACTTTATTAATGTTAGGTCTTTCAAAGCAAGTAGTTAAAGCTAGACATTTATTGTAGCTGTGCAGACAGGCAAATTTTCTACCCTTAAACTTGTATTTATTGTTGCAGATATTTTTCAACCGTATTTACATTTCAATTATTGTTGAGCAAGTATTCTACACCCGTAGTTACTTGACAGACCTTTGAGTGAATTAATTATCAAAAATTACTTCACATCATTATTGATTATTGTATTCGCACATAGTGCTTTTGCAAACTGTCTAAGAACGTCTAAGCTAATTGATTCGGCTAGACAAATGCATGTTAAATTCATTTAATTGAATATTATAAAAGCTTATCCAAACCATTGGTTGGTGCGGATTCTTACAGTAAGACTGAGATAGAACAACCCTAGTTAAAGGGGATTTTTATTTGTCGGAGACCCGACAGCGCGCAAGAAAACTAAATGTGATGCATATACATAGGACATGAGAGGACTGATCCCCTCAAGTGTCCCGTTATTTTAACAAGGAGTCAGACATTGTATGTCTGTTCTACCTTAGTAGCAGTTCATGGTCATTAAAGACCACTCAGCAGTAAAGAGTCAATTCCTTCTTTTATTGAACATTGATTCTTGTTATCTTTCGCAATTGCTATTGTTGAAACCTTGAAGTTATTTCCCTTCATCATGATATATCGTATGATTGTTGTTTATAAACTTGCTGAGCCATTTAGTTGCTCATTCTTGCTATATCATGACTATATTTCAGCCAATCCCGAAAGCTCTAAATCGAACAAAGGCAAGGGGAAAGCGAATGCTTAGTTGTAGTAATTACATGCTAGTTTAAATTGCGGTTATGTAATTACTGTTGTAAATCTTTTGTATTTCCCTTAAGATATGTAATGTTACAATTTAAGGTTAATAGACCTTGGGAAGTGTAGCCTTTATATAAGGAACCTTTTGTGTTATTCCGCGTAGTTTGAATACAATATATGTATTTTATTGTTGTTAAGTATTGTACAGTGAGAACCAAACCCGAGGCTAAAGAACCCGGATTTGGGGTCGTCACAGGTTGGTATCAGAGCTGTAGGTTAGAAACTCTAGGATTGCGAAACCTAGGTTATAACCTTAGTACTAAACTCTTATCGAGTGCGTTAGGAGATGAATCGGGGAGATTCATCATGTTGTGTATTTTTGGAGGTGGATTGAGAAAATCCATCGAGCCGAGATGTACATGATAAAATATCATTTCATTTCATCAATGAATATATTTTATTGCTGTACTAACATGTGTTATTTATGTTATTGTAGGATGACGGAGATAGGCCAGTCGAGCACTGCTGTAGAGGAGGTGATTTATACGGATATCCCTATGGATACCGCACAGCCACGGGTGGCTGCACCGATCGAGGAGCCAGAGTCAGACCCCGAGGAGGGAGATAGAGAGGACGCTGTCTGGGGCGGAGTTATGGGGCAGTACAGTGAGGAGGAGGCTGATACTGATGATGATGAGGATGAGGAGCCAGCTGAGTATGTTGATGGCATGGGCACTGTCGCCAGTGACATCATCGATACTCTCACTACGGCTAACGAGGAGCTAGAGGAGAGGGTTCAGCACCTGGAGGAGCAGAACCAGATCCACCAGCAGACAGAGCAGCAGTATAGAGATACAGCTTATATGTTCTCTGGCGAGAACATAGAGCTGAAGGCGAGGATGGCCGAGATGGAGGCCAAGTTAGTAGCCGCTGAGCTGAAGATTCAGCAGACACAGGCAGAGAGGGAGGCCATGAGGGGCCAGATGCAGCAGGCCGTTGAGGCAAGGTTAGATATGGAGTTTCAGCGTGATGCAGCTCACGGGCAGATGATGGAGCTGGAGGAGGAGGTTAGGGAGAAAAAGGTGAGGATAGATAGACTCAGTTACGTCTATCGCTCATCAGTTGGTAGGATCCAGAGTAGGGTGCACTATTACCCTGCTGAGGAGGGCCAGACCTTGCACACCATCAGTAGGGGTGTGGTCAGGACTATTGGAGAGGAGGAGTACGACGATGCGGTTCGTCGAGGGATGCGCCGTTAGTTGTATTTTCTTTATTTATGATGTATGTACATAGATGCAGTAGAAACCCAACTTTTGTTTTGATAGAGGGTTAGTATGTTGTAAATCCCAACTCTATGAAGTTGTGGGATATGTTAGATCCCGTCTTTTGTTTTAACTATCGGGGTTAGCAGCATTTATAGCAGTATGCAGATGATGTAAAAGTGCTACGCACTGTGTTTTAGCATATGAATATAAATGCATTTTCGTTTATGTTTATATGTGTCAAGATGATTATTTGTGCTTTAGTTTAAAATACTTAAGCTACAAAACGAAAGTAAAAAGATTGAAACAACTTTAATTAATTAAATTTTCTTTATACAGAAAATGCCGCCACAGAGAAGAAATCAACGACTACCCCCACCACCAGTCGAAGAGTCAGTCAATGCCGGAGGGGTACCACCCAACCCTGTCCAAGAGTTCGTAGAAATGCTAATGGGAGCATTTCGCGGACGCAACGCAGAGGCTACTGGAACAACAAACCCTGCCGCTCCACTAGCAACCTTTAAGGATTTCAAATTAATAGGACCACCCGAGTTCAAAGGGACCACGGATCCTATAGAAGCACAGACCTGGATAGAGGAGATGGAGAAAGTCTTCGAGGTCGCACGAGTTAGGGAGGAGCAAATGACCTCATTTGCTACCTTCATGATGAAAGGAGAGGCCAACCACTGGTGGAAGGCCAATAAGAGTAGAGCAGGGGAGGGAACGATCGCGTGGGCGCGATTCAAAGAGGTATTCTTGGAAAACTACTTTCCAGAGAGTACAAAGGCTAGGATGGAAATTAAATTCCTAGAGCTTAAGCAGGGTAACATGTCGGTATCCGAATATGCCGCCAAGTTCAATGAATTGGCAAGATTTGCTACACATCAGGTGGACACGGAGGCAAGACGCGCCAGACGATTCGAACAGGGGCTGAAACCATGGGTTTACAGTCGGGTAGCTGTTCTCCAGATCACAAATTTTGCAACACTGTTGGAGAAAGCTATCATAGCTGAGGGTGGAAATGAAGCTTTGAATAAGCACAATCAAGAACGGAACAAGAAGAGAAGCGATGGGGGAAACAGAGAGGGTAGCAGCGGGGGTAGCAACTCGAACAAACGCAAGTGGAATAACAACAGCAGTTCGGGGACACCCCAGGGCAGTGAGTCAAAGAAAGCAAGCAAATGCAGTCAATGCGGGAAGAATCACTCAGGGGAGTGCATGAAGGGAAGGAATGTTTGTTACAACTGTGGGCAAGAGGGGCACATCGCTCCTAATTGTCCCACACCAAAAAGGAAAGGAGGTTGTTTCGCCTGCGGGGCCATGGACCATCAATTTAAAGATTGTCCGAAGAAGAAGAACACCGGAGGGAGTTCGGGCTATAGGGGAAGCAACAGCAACAACAACAACAACGCCAAACTGACCATTGGAGGGCCGGTGCCACAGAACAAACCAACGGCACGGACTTTCAACATGACGGTGCAGGACGCCGTCGAATCAAAAGACGTGGTGTCAGGTATTATTCCGATCAATGATATAAATGCTTATGTATTATTTGATTCGGGCGCTACCTGTTCATTTGTGTCTGATGAATTCGCTAAGCGGTTAGAATTGCCTAGACAAAAACTAGAGAACCCAATGAACATAGAAGTTGCAAATAAAGAAGTGATTCCTGTAGAGTATGTACATAGAAACTGTTGTGCTGAAATCAGGGGTCAGAAGTTGAGTGTAGATTTAATTCCAATACGCTTGGGGGAGTTTGACGTTATACTTGGAATGGATTGGTTGTTTAACCATGGAGCTTTAATTGATTGTCAAAAGAAGTGCATACACCTTAAGACACCAAATAAGTCTAAGGTCGTATTTTATGGCAGCAAATCGTCAAGACAGTCATCTTGTCTGACGATGATGCAAACCAAGAAATTATTAAAGAAAGGTTGTGTAGGGTATTTGGCTCATGTGGTTGATACACAAGTGGTGAGTCCCGAGATGGAGCAAATACCAGTAGTTAGGGAGTTTATGGATGTTTTTCCAGATGTATTGCCAGGCTTACCGCCGGACAGAGAAATAGAATTTGCGATTGATTTAGTACCGGGGACAGCGCCGATATCAAAGGCACCATATAGAATGGCTCCGGTAGAAATGAAAGAGTTGATGGTGCAATTACAGGAGTTGTTGGATAATAAGTACATCCAGCCAAGTGTTTCTCCATGGGGAGCACCGGTGCTGTTTGTAAAGAAGAAGGATGGATCGATGAGATTATGTATGGATTACAGAGAGCTGAATAAGGTGACAATTAAGAACAAGTACCCGTTGCCACGAATTGACGATCTTTTCGATCAATTGAAAGGGGCGAAGTACTTTTCAAAGATTGACTTGAGGACTGGTTATCATCAGTTGAAAGTCAGGAAGGAGGATGTACCCAAGACGGCATTCAGAACTCGATATGGGCATTATGAGTTTCTGGTGATGTCGTTTGGACTGACGAATGCGCCAGCCGCATTTATGGACATGATGAACAGAATATTCAAGCAGTACTTGGATAAATTTGTTGTTGTGTTCATTGACGATATTCTGGTGTATTCTAAAACGGAGGAGGAGCATGCTGAACACCTAAGATTGGTGTTGGAGATTTTACGGAAGGAGCAGTTGTATGCTAAATTTTCGAAGTGTGAATTCTGGTTGGAGAGAGTTCAATTTTTAGGTCATGTCATTGACAAGGAAGGAGTTTCAGTAGATCCAGCAAAGGTGGAAGCAGTGATGAATTGGGAGCAACCAAGGACGCCGACGGAGGTAAGAAGTTTCTTGGGGTTAGCGGGTTACTATCGGAGATTTATTCAAGATTTTTCAAAGATAGCAACACCGCTGACCAATCTAACGAGGAAGACGGTGAAATACGTATGGACGGAGAAGTGTGAGGAGAGTTTTCAGGAGCTAAAGAAGAGACTTAGTGAAGCACTTGTATTGACTTTACCGGACGATACGGGAGGTTTTACGGTCTACAGTGATGCATTGCACAAGGGACTTGGCTGTGTGCTTATGCAAAACGGCAAGGTCGTTGCGTATGCGTCCAGACAGTTGAAGGATTACGAGAAGGGATACCCTACCCACGACTTGGAGCTGGCTGCGGTAGTGTTTGCCCTTAAAATCTGGAGACATTATTTATATGGAGAGAAATGTGAGATATTCACGGACCACAAGAGTCTGAAGTATATCTTCACACAGAAGGAGTTAAATATGAGGCAACGAAGATGGTTAGAATTGATCAAGGACTATGATTGTGAAATTCTATATCATCCCGGCAAGGCCAACGTAGTAGCAGATGCTCTAAGCAGAAAGAGCAGGGAGAAATTGTTCATCTTGACAGATCAGGAACAATTGGTTCAAGAGATGGCTCGAATGGAGTTGGAGGTAAGAAATCCAAATGAGTCAATGGAAGTGGAAGCAAGCCCAACCTTACTAGATAGGGCGAAAGAGGCTCAAGACAAAGATGAAGAATGTGTCAGAATCAGGATGAGAATGACCGAAGGGGAAGAGGTCAAATTCAAGGAGGATAGCATGGGATTGCTAAGGTTTGAAAATCGTGTTTGGGTGCCGCTAGTGCCTGAACTACGAGAAGAGATTTTGCAAGAGGCCCACAGTACGAGATACTCGATACATCCGGGGAGTACGAAGATGTATCAAGATCTGCGTCAGCATTTTTGGTGGCCGAATTTAAAAAGGGAGGTCGCAGAATGTGTCAGCCGATGCCTAACTTGTCAAAGGGTAAAGGCCGAACATCAGAGACCAAGTGGATTACTACAGCCGTTAGAGATTCCTGAGTGGAAATGGGAGCATATCACAATGGATTTTGTGGTAGGACTTCCAGCAACACAGAAGGGATTTGACGCAATATGGGTGATTGTGGATCGACTAACAAAGTCAGCGCACTTTTTGCCGATCAAGATTAAGTTCAGTTTGGACCAGTTGGCTAAACTGTACATCAAGGAGATAGTTTCAAGACATGGGGTGCCGGTATCGATTGTGTCAGACAGAGATCCGCGCTTCACGTCAAAATTTTGGAGGAGTCTTCAAGAGAGATTGGGGACACAGTTGAGAATGAGTACAGCATATCATCCGCAGACCGATGGGCAAAGTGAAAGAACAATACAGACTTTGGAAGATATGCTCAGGGCCTGTGTGATGGATTTCAAGGGCAGTTGGGAGAACCATCTACCATTAGTTGAGTTTGCATACAACAACAGTTATCATGCAAGCATAGGCATGCCGCCTTACGAAGCATTGTACGGAAGGAAGTGCAGAACACCTCTATGTTGGGACGAGGTAGGAGAACGCCGACTGTTGGGACCGAAATTGGTCCAACAGACGGTAGAGATTATCAAGGTAATAAGAGCTCGGCTAGTAGCAGCTCAGGACCGTCAGAAGAAATACGCCGATTTACATCGACAAAAGCGAGACTTCGAAGTTGGGAGTTTTGTGTTCATGAAGGTATCTCCCTGGAAGGGGAAGATCCGATTTGGAAAGAAGGGAAAGCTGAGTCCGAGGTTCATAGGACCGTTCGAGATATTAAAGAGAGTGGGTGAAGTGGCGTACGAGGTAGCTTTACCTCCTGAACTGGAGCATATTCACAATGTGTTTCACGTATCAGTGTTACGACCATACAAGCCAGACCACAAACATGTGATATCCTATGAGCCAATACAAGTCGAGAAAGACTTATCGTACGAGGAAATTCCTGTCCAGATACTAGATAGGAAAGAGCAGAAATTACGGAATAAGATTATACATTCTGTCAAAGTCCTATGGAGGAACCACAACGCTGAGGAAGCTACGTGGGAGCTTGAAGAAAAGATGAGGGCTAACTATCCGAATCTTTTTGAGTAGTTTAAATTGTAATTCCGGGGACGGAATTCTTATAAGGGAGGGAGAATGTAATGACCACGAATTTCATTATACATTGTAATTATAATTAATATATAATTAGCAATGAATTTAAAATTTTTGTACTAATAAATTGTGCATTAGATAATAAAATAGATGTACTTGTTCGTGCATATATTTAATTAAAGAATTAAAGCAAGGGTATAATTAATTAAAGCAAATCTAATTGGATTATATTTTTAATCCAAATGAGTTGTTAAACTAGGTCCAAGATATTAACCTAGTAGCCCATGTAATTAATTTAATTACTAGCCCATATAATTAATTAAACAAGCCCAATGCTTATTTTAATTAAAGTTAGCATAGTTATTTAAATGCTAGCCCAAAGTGTTAATTAAATTGAGCCCAAACCAATTCAATGGATAAGCCCAATATATTAATTTCCTAAGTCCAACATGGAGCCCAATAGGAAGTCAAAATTGGTCAACAATTGAACCCATGTATAGATATATTTGTATATGCATAAATACACATTAAAAGCTAGAAAAATAAAGGAAAAATGGCATGGAAAATACCATTTTTGCTGATTTTTTTTTGGTCCCACTTGATGTTGCTTGATTTGCTAGATTGCTTCTCTTTTACACTAGATCAAAGTTGGCCAACAACTCTAGTCAATCAACTAGTCAATCACCATGTCAATCCATCAAATAGTAAGCTTGATTAGCCTTTAATTTGACCAACATAGATGAATTAGTGAGTTAATGGTGTGTTAGTAGATGGCTATAAAAGAAACACCCCACACTTGTTTTAGGTTAGTTAGTTCATTGCTAGAGAATTTCCTAGAGAGCAAAGTGTGAGCATTTGAGAGTGTGAGAAAATATTGAGAGCAAAATACTAAGAGAGGAGAAGGAGTTCTTGGTTCATGCCTTCAAACCTCATCACCTATTTTGGAAGAAAAAGAAGGATAGCCATTAAAACAAGGTAATGATTATTTTAAATGTAGTTTGTTTTTAAATTAAATAAATCATCATGTTAGTATAAACATGTTAATATAGTTATTAATGTGTAGTTGTAATATTTATGTCATGCTTAAGTTTAATAGGTTTGGTTTGTATTTTGGTATCATTTGTGTGCTAAAATATGTGTTTAGTAGTGTATAATCAAGTCTTGAAATTTATTACCAAAAATATTTTTATAAAACTTAGGTTTGATGTTCTAATATTATAGAACATTAAATCATGAGAAAAACAAAGTTTGAATCACTCAAAATGGAGTTATACACAAAAAGTTATGATTTATGGTAGTTTATGTGATGTAGAAATTTTTATAAAAAAATAATGATATTAAATCATGAAAAATTATTTTTTCATGTTATAAATTAAAATAAGGTGATTGGTAATTTTTTGGATTTTTATTGAAGAGTTAAAGCTTACTTGATGGTATATTTTTAATTAAAATGTGTGTGCCGGAACACTGTTCACATTCTGCGAAGAAGAAAAAAATTAAGGGTTTCCGCGCAATGCGCGCGCAGCCACTGTTCACCGAAAACACGGAGCCAAACGACGTCGTTTGGTGTCCGTAAAAAGTTACTCCGCGCGTACGCGCGGAAGCCGTATCCGGCATTCCAAAAACGGCGTCGTTTTTGGCCCGTTAAATCTGTAACCCGCGCCCTGCGCGGTAGGAAAATTCCGGAGAAATTACCAGAATGCCCCTCCGTGTTTTTCTTGGCAGAATTACCATTCTGCCCTCGGTTCAGATTTCGACTTATTTACGGAAATGCCATTCGGGTTAAATTTAATTAATTTAAATATTTAAAAACTAAATTAAAATTATAACAAAAATAATTATAATACAAAAATAATATTGGGGAGGATATTTTTCATTAAGTTTAATATTTAAATATTTTAAATATTAATCTAGTTAGCTAAACCATGGTTAAGTTAAATAAATTTATTATTTGTTTATTATTTTAAATGTTAATAATAAATAAAGATGATAAATTAGCATTTATTATTTAATGCCCATTAAATAATACTTAAAGAGAGATAAAATTTATAAATTTATTATTTATTATTTAAATATTATTAAATAATAAATAAGGATAATTAGGTAATTAATTATTATTTAATTAGCATTAAATAACGATTAATGGAAATTAAGTTATTAGAGTAATAATTTATTATTTAATTTAAATAAATAAATAAGAATGATTTGATTATTATTTAACCTTAAATAATAATTAAAAATTAATTAAATAATTAATTATTATTTAATTGACATTAAATAATAATTAAAGAGGATTAAGATTAGTAAACTATTATTTAATTTCCTTAATTAAATAATAAGTAAGGTTAATTACTTGGTTAATTATTGGTTGATTAACATTAAATTAAAGAAGGTTAAAACTAAGTTAATAATTATTTATTATTTAATTATAATTAAATAATAAGTAAGTACAATTAGTTATTAATTATTTTAAATAATAACTAGAGTTAATTAATTAATTTCTATTTAATCAATATTAAATAGTAATTAAAAAGAGATTGAGTTAATAAAATAAATTGAATTTAATTAAACAATTATAATAAGTTGTTTAAAGGTTTAATAAGTGTCCAACACTTAAGAAAAATATTTTCTAACTTATTAAATTATTAATCTAATATAATTAAGGGTTTATAAGGTTAATAATATTGTTTTGATTAATGTAAATTATGTGTTAGTACTTATGTGTGGTAAATAAGTTCATTATCAAGCGTATAGTTATGCAAATACGCCGTGCTAATTATTAGACCGACTTTATTAATGTTAGGTCTTTCAAAGCAAGTAGTTAAAGCTAGACATTTATTGTAGCTGTGCAGACAGGCAAGTTTTCTACCCTTAAACTTGTATTTATTGTTGCAGATATTTTTCAACCGTATTTACATTTCAATTATTGTTGAGCAAGTATTCTACACCCGTAGTTACTTGACAGACCTTTGAGTGAATTAATTATCAAAAATTACTTCACATCATTATTGATTATTGTATTCGCACATAGTGCTTTTGCAAACTGTCTAAGAACGTCTAAGCTAATTGATTCGGCTAGACAAATGCATGTTAAATTCATTTAATTGAATATTATAAAAGCTTATCCAAACCATTGGTTGGTGCGGATTCTTACAGTAAGACTGAGATAGAACAACCCTAGTTAAAGGGGATTTTTATTTGTCGGAGACCCGACAGCGCGCAAGAAAACTAAATGTGATGCATATACATAGGACATGAGAGGACTGATCCCCTCAAGTGTCCCGTTATTTTAACAAGGAGTCAGACATTGTATGTCTGTTCTACCTTAGTAGCAGTTCATGGTCATTAAAGACCACTCAGCAGTAAAGAGTCAATTCCTTCTTTTATTGAACATTGATTCTTGTTATCTTTCGCAATTGCTATTGTTGAAACCTTGAAGTTATTTCCCTTCATCATGATATATCGTATGATTGTTGTTTATAAACTTGCTGAGCCATTTAGTTGCTCATTCTTGCTATATCATGACTATATTTCAGCCAATCCCGAAAGCTCTAAATCGAACAAAGGCAAGGGGAAAGCGAATGCTTAGTTGTAGTAATTACATGCTAGTTTAAATTGCGGTTATGTAATTACTGTTGTAAATCTTTTGTATTTCCCTTAAGATATGTAATGTTACAATTTAAGGTTAATAGACCTTGGGAAGTGTAGCCTTTATATAAGGAACCTTTTGTGTTATTCCGCGTAGTTTGAATACAATATATGTATTTTATTGTTGTTAAGTATTGTACAGTGAGAACCAAACCCGAGGCTAAAGAACCCGGATTTGGGGTCGTCACAATATATTTATTCCAAGTCTAACAAACTTTTTTTGATAATAATTTTTATTTTACTCAAGTGCATGCCTTCTGACAGACGTACATAATCTAAACAGTCTAAATTAGGAACTTCGATCCACCCTTTTTTTTTTTTGTTGTTGCGCGGGGGTAGCTTGGGATTAGATTCACGAAGAAGAAGATCACATATGAGATCTTGAGCTTCTTGCTGACTGTCCCTTGAAGGAGTTAATTCCAAACAAGGCAGTTGAGTCCCATGCAGGCTCACAACGGTGGTCCTATAATTAATATATCTTCTGACGCAACAGATTCAAGTGGTAATTAACTATAAACTCATAACATCAAAAAATGGGTATCACTTACTTATTTATTATTTATTTTTTCTCATTTTAATTCCCCATGCACGACTCTCTCAAACATACAAAAAGTAAAATGAAAAATAATTAAAAATGTGACACCTGCATGTCTCAAATTTCTTCATAAAATAAGATATATATAGGCCGCCTCACATCTAGGAACTTCTTCCAAAGAAACCTCACGCACGTAGGCTGGCCGGCTGGCTGGCTACATATAGAGTGACCTCCCCTCCCTTCACCGTTTTCGAAACATTTGGATTTGGATGTCTACTGTGTCAAATATTTTAATTTCTAGATACGCCCAATTCATAAATTAGTTCAAATCTGCTCAAGTCTAAGCCATGCATGCACGGGGCAAAATCCAAGCATGCAGGTGTAGAGACCGAAACAAGCTGTTTGGCAAGCACTTCATAAAAGCAACCTAGTTAGTTTGACAAAGAAATTAAGAACCTCTGCGAGGAGGTTAGCAAATTAGTTAGTTTGAAAAAGAAATTAAGAACCTCTGCGAGGAAGTTTCAAGTGAGTCGTCCTAATGTAAGCATTAGTTTGTCAGGTCCCCTTGAAATATCGATCTTCATTTTGGTTTGCAGGAACACCAGATAATAATTCTCCAGGGCTAGATAAGCTGTAGACAAGTATTTTCTAAGATGTCAAAATACGGGATCATAATAACTGAAATGCGCGCAGCAGATGTAAAGCAGAACATCCACAGCTATTGAAGATGCACCAGTCCAGAGTACCGTCTTAAGCATCTAATGATATGCTGATATCTCAGAGGTCAAACAAGTATCCAACTCAAGGGGCAATAACGATTCTCTCTTCTAAGTCCTCTCTCTAGTTCTGCCCAATTCTATCTCACGTGATGCGGGTCTTGCACATATTAAAGACGGTTCAATTCACAATGAAAAAGTTGGTCAATAATATCATCTTATATTTTGTAATGGATGGAGTATTATGTTTCCTTGACACCTTATGTGCATCTTGCTGTTCTATATATTAACATCATTTAAAATTCCACAATGTGTCAGATGGGAAATCTCAATATATCGATCGGCAACAAATTAATATATTTGAAACATTGAACCCACACATCTCTAGATTCATCATTACCTTTCTTAGCTTTCTATAACATTAAAATCTTCTTCAGAAGCAACAAATTAAACTAGCTTAATTAGAAAGGCATTGCATCCAAAATGACAATAACAATAATGTACGTTGCATCATCACAATCATATGGTATTCTTAGAGTCATCATAATCTATACACCGTCACTCTCCCAGTCACAAAAAGCAAGAGCGGTAAGTCACATGTGGTTGACAGCCAGCATACAACTTAATTTGTAAGACCTTTTGTAGTAGCTGGGACAAGGCTTCATAAAGTTCTGCGGAGTTTTATTTATGCGTAATTGTTTTCATGCCTTCTTTCACATAGTTTCACTCCCTACATAAATGCAATATTATCTAACCATATGGGCCAATAACAGAAACATGTCGTAGGAGAGACTTAGTAGTAGCAGGCAGCAAGTTTGTTTATATATAGAGAGAGAGAGTCTCGATCCGTGACAACCGGTTGTTACAGACACTATTCTAACAACTATGATTTGAGCCGAACAGAATAAGATTTAATGCGCTGTCTCAATAATATTTTCTTAGATCATTTTAACCCACCACAACTTACTCAAAAGGTATTAATGATAGCATATTGAATTCTTAAATATCTCATACTAACCGATGTGAGATTGAGATGTTATAGTGGCTCCCAAAAGTAGTGGTGACAGGGGCATATATATATATATATATATATATATATATATATATATATATATTTATTGGAAAAGTAATTGGAGTTGACTAACATGCTTAAGCTACCCAAAAGTATATCAGTTCTTGGATCCCATTATGGATTTTCATATCCAACTGTTATTACCATGAAGAATATTATAAAAGCATACAAATTTTAATTTTGAAAAAGAAGTAAACTACTCCTTCCATCCCACAAAGGATGTCAAAAGTATTACTTTGTTTTGAAAATTAAATTATATTTTAATTTTTTAATATTTAAAGTCAATATAATATATTTAATTTTAATTCAAATAAACGTAATTATTGTGTACTAATTAATATGATACTATTTATTATTATATTTGTTAATTTTAAAATTTTAGTATTTTATATTTTAATATTTCATAAATTAACTTAATATTAAAATATATCTATAATTTAACGGAAGGAGTAACACGCCCCCACTGATTCACTAACATTCATACTCCATCCGTGTCCGCATTTTGATGAATGTTTGGAATTAAATATTGTGGCATGATCAGTTTATTATTTGTCTTGGATGAGACTTTATAATTAAATATAGAAACTACAATAAAAAATTTATTTTGTAAAATTCATTTTTTATCTTGAAAAGGAGCCAATAAATTTGATAGACATCTTATTTTGTTTATTATTTTAACTTCAATTACCTTTTCAATTGTGATAAAGTTTTACTATATATATATATACACACTACTACTCTACTCTTTTTAACGACAGAGGTGAAACTCAGCCAATTCTCAACTCTCTATTATCTAGATCAACAACATATATATATATATATATATATATATATATATATATATATATATATATATATGGTATCCATCTACATCAAAGATTATAATCCCGGGATTATAATCCGAATGCATGGATTATAATCACAAGTTTATTTTTATTTGTAAAAATTACACTTAGGATAAGACTATTAATCTTATCTTTGTCTTGTTTGTTTTTAAATTTGGACGTGTGACTATTAGTACAAGGATTATGAAATGACTTATAATCTATGGACTAATAGTCTCAAGTCTAAATTTAAAAACAAACATAATATTTTTGAAATTAATAGTTTTATCTTTAAGTGTAATCATTACAAACAAATATAACCTTGAGATTATAATCTATGTCTTGAGATTATAACATGGATTATAATTCTTACAAACAAACATATCCCTATTGTAACAATCAAATATAAGGGTCAAATTAATTTTATTTTTGCCTTCCGTTAGAAGTTCTAGTGACTAACCAAAAAATAAAAAATTGGCCCCGCCGCTATAGCTTTTAGCTTAAAAATAAAGCTAATTTGACCATTTATTTGGTTGTTACAACAACACTCCTAGTAATTAGTTGGTGCGGATAATTACCCATATATATATATATATATATATATATATGCTAATTCGGCCGGTTGTCTCCATTTGACTCTTGTACTCTCTGTTGGTGGCCCTCGGTCATTAGCATGGGAGAGAAATAAAAATTGCGAAAGAAAACAAGTCAATGAATCAAACAAGTGCTTAAACACCTTCTTTGATGGAGTTGTTGTATTTGGCTTTGTATTATATTACAACTATAATACATGTTACATTAATTAAGAATAAACTTTTGTAACTTGTAGAAAACATGGTTGAACTAAATAAACTTATACTAAGACTAATTATTTAATTAATTCATACGTCAAAAGGGAATATATATATATATATATATATATATATATATATATATATATATATATATATATATATATATATATATATCCGTGTGTGTGTGTCAACACAGCTAGTTCTTTCTCTATACAAACGTATATATATAAATAAATATATAGATTATTAATTTAAGCTCAAAGTCATAATTAATTAATGGGAAAAGATTAATTATATAGTGACCATTCGTCTAGAAATTACATACGAGCCGACGTGCTCTTTTTTGTTATTGTACTTTTTGTCATATATGCTTTTTCTTTTTTTAATTAATTATACCTAACTGGTGACTAAAGTAATTAATTTGGCTCTTCCACTAGAAATAATAATTATACTAGCTAGTAATTTATACAGTAATGGCATTGATAATCATGTTTTGATAAAATAAGCCTAAAGCGCACCCTTAAGCAATGTTGGTGGAAGTCATGATGATGGTATATATTGATCTACTCATGATGAGGAGATGGGCAAGTATTGACAGGGGCGGACCAGCCCCTTGGTTCAGTGGAATTATTTTTTTTAAAAGAAATTATAATAAAAAAAATTATAAAATTAAATAATGTTCAAATATAATTTATAATAATAATTTTTTGAGACTTTATTGTTTAAATTTATAATAATGATAGTTTTATTTTCAATAGTTAAAAAATATCATATTCAACATAAATTATTAAACAATGAGAAAAAAATGAATTGTCAACGTGGATAAAAATTTGAGATATTTAATAAACTTTTAATCTAAAATTTTATATTTTAACTAAACATCTTATTAAAAAAATAACTCTGAAAATTCAATGGGGTCAATTGACCTCCCTATCCGCCCAAGCAGGTACAACTTCGTTTTCAAAGCACAAGATAAGATTTTCTACTCAATCTTCAGAAAGGGTTTGCTGAATGTTTACGTATATTCGATGAAGATGAATATTTGTGTATATTCATTTATATATAAATATAAAACATTATATATCATCCATGCAGCAATGTGGATGGAGGGATTTTACCCAGATAAAAGTTAGAACTTGTGGTACAAACAATTATATCGGATCTTACGTAAGATTTGGTGTCAATAATTTTAAGTTACACGAACTGTTCATAACACAATATTGCAGTAATTTTAAAATACACGACTATTTACAAGACAATGGTGCAAATATAGTCAAGTTTTCATTCACGGCACAATGTTTCGTAGGAGCAAGTTATCAGAAAATAATTAAATCTCCTACTATAACTCAATTATTAAAACAAAAGTGTGTTGCCGCGAAAGACTAAAAGTTGTATATCTTCATAGTAACAATGTTGTAAACTCGAAAAAGGAACATGCAATGGGGAAAAATATAAGGCCAAAGTGGTTAGTTGGAGAATTACTTTATTTAATTAGTGCAGAGATAGAATTGGGTGCACCAGACAAACCAGTTGCTTTGTAATTTTAATTTCAGCTTAAGCTGCTAAAAAGAATAGTTAATAATTATATATTATTGTTCTTCTGTATTGAAAGACTTTGTGGGCGATTGTGAAAGTTGATATATGAGGCAACATCTCCTAGAAGTTAAAAATTAGGAACAAATATAGGCGTAGATTTATTTGGCGGTGGTAATGTAATGGCATGTTTATCTATTATACTTTTATGATAATATTAGTATTAGAGATGGAGCTGGACTATTATCTCTCTAATTACGGCATGTCTATTTATCATTTTAAAAATCAATAATAATTTTATATTTTAAAACGAAAGTAGTGTAATTTTATATCTAGCCAGACATGATCATGTTCTCTCTCATCTCTCTCCCACCAAGTATCACGTAAGCTTGTTTGGTCAAGGAATGTTCTCACGTCTAACCCTTCTCTTTATAGCTAAAAGTTGGTGGGTAATGTGGTACTGGCATGGCAGTTTTATTCTTTTGATCTGTTCTCTTGTGCTTGAGCTAGGAATATTAAAGAACAGTGTTTGACACGAAAAGCAAACTAAACAAAAAACGAAAAAACAGGCTTTGAGATACACATGGTCTCATGTCGATCTGCTTCTTTTAATTAATCACCCCAATAATTGATTAACGCATACTGCTTAATTAATTACAATGCTTAGGCAGCATCATGTGCATGCTACCTCTCATTATATAACATTGCTTAAACAACTGCACACCATTGAAATAAAGTACTTAATTTGTCATATATACAATAACTTATACGTACTCACAAAACTAAATTGTAATTAAACAATTAACTTCATCGGTTCTCTCTCTAATTATTTTAATTTTAATTATTGTTATTGTCAGAGTGTAGAATTAGGGGTCAATTAATACATTCAATAACTTAACATGGGGCACTCATTCTAATACTATTCTCTTTTTGATAAAATCCGATGTACCACGTACCATTGGTATGATGACAAATGTATATTTAATTTTCAAATATATATATATATATATATATATATAGGGCAATAATTTATAACAAATATTTGTTATGAAACAAGATATGACAAATAATATCCATACCATTCATTATATGGATTAACGACCGAGATTAAAAAATTGAAACCCGTCGTCCGCTACTAATAGTAGCAGACAATGATGGGTTACATCTGCTAATATTAATAGCGAAAACAGAAAAAAAATTCAATATTCTTTCATCCAGTATCTTCTACTAATAATGACAAATGTATCCGTCGTCTACTACTATTAGTGGTGGATGTCGTAAATTATATTCATTTTTAATCTTGACCGTTTATTCTTGTATTGGATGATAGAGATGATGTTTGTCCATTTTTTATCCATAACAAATATTTATTACGGATCATTTTCCATATATATATATAACAATCAATGTTTTTCATCTGTAGTTTTTAAATATAATATAGGTAGCTTAAGAAGACTGCCAATAGACACTACCACCAACAATGGAAAGCTACTAATCATTTGCGGCTCAAATTTGGAGGTGGAAATGAATCCCATATGCTCCTCTTTACTTGACTATGTAGCCATTTTCGATTAAGTTGATGAATCGGTAAAGTGTCTCCAAGCCCATCTCAAAGGACACACGTATGTATAGTATAGCGATGCCAGAAATAAAGCCAAATAAAGAGTATACCTGTTTGTTCTTGGACTAGGACCATTTACTTGTTATTATGATCACATCTACAAAAGACAGCCTTGATTTCCTCATACTTGTGTAACAAAATTTGTTTTTAATATATAAAAAACTTTATCAAGGCCCTTTTTTATCAGCTAATCACAATGTTAACGATAATATTGATAATTAGGGTGTGCTAACTACATTAGTGTGGGGGTTTCAATCATTATCATGGGGCCATCTACCCTTAAGTCAAAAGACTATACATTTTCCTTTTAATGATGTTTTAATTAAACAAACATAATTAACGAAAAAGAAAAAAAAAAGAAAAAGAGAGAGGCAATTAAGTCCTTGTACAGGAATAAATTATTGTAGCCAAAAGAAGAAGAAAAAGAGAGAGAGAGAGAAGTAAAGTTAGGGTTAATTTGATGTCATTGAAGTCGCTCTCTTGAAAGAATATACAAACATCTTGCCAACCCCAAAAGACAACGATAAGCAAGACGAAACGATGAGGTGTCATATTTCAATTGGCCACCCAAAGAATGGAAAGCACGAATTTTTGAGACCAAATTCTCTATAACAAATTTTTTATGTATTTCTATTATGAGAACTATAACGACATTTTTTAGGGTCTATGATGACAATTTGTTCCGTCGCCGTAGCCCCAACGTGACAAATTATCGTCATAAACTCTAAAAATCGTCGCTATAAACCTCGTAATATAGATATAAAGAAATTTTGTTACAGAGAATTTGAAGTCCGAATTCTTATGGTATATATATATATATACATCTTTGTTTGTGCTAGATGAGCTTTTTCTCTTTCGAACAATCAGATCTTACTTGGACTATAATTTAAGTGGTCATTTTAAATTTCAACACAAAGTAGTGCCCTTTCATTTTTATAATAAGGTCCCCAGAGATAAAGATACCTTATGTGACATCACAGTGTTAGGTTGCCAGTACTAAAAAAATAAAGCAAGCAACCAAAGCAAGCTATATATTCGTGCAGTCATTTTGTATCACTGCCTTATAGCTCATTTCTTTCCTCTCTCTCTCTCTCTAGTCCTTCATGGAGAATCAGTTTTCTAAAATGGAAACCTTTCTCCACAAGAAATTATTGCCTTGTGATTTTCAAGAAATATTTCAAGGATCACAAATTTTATCGGATTCCAATGTTTGGAACACCCTTTCTAGTAAGTATTCACAAGAAAGATTGTTTTCAAGTTCAGATTCTAGTTCTTCTGCCGATGGTCAATCTTGTTTTACTAAAATCCCAGAATTAGCAAAGGAAGAAATGTTTTTGTCGGGTTTGAGTTTTTTTAGCCCAAAAAATGGATCTCTGGGAAGTTGCATTCCTCTCAATAAGTTTCTTGAATCTTTTCCAGAACAAAACCAACCTCATTCATCAAAATCGCCTTCTTTATCTTCTCCTAATCTAAGCTTGGTTTTAAACGAGCCCTCGATCTTAGATATATATAAACAAATATCCGAATCTCATTCCAAGATCCCAGTAGTCCCAAATTCTCAGACTGATCAATGGCTAAAAATCCAACAAAATCTAACAGATTATCCCTCGAAAGGCTTTAGTGACTACTGGCTCAGCACTACAAAAACTCAGCCTATGAAATGCACTGCAAGGAAAATCCAGAAACCTTCGTTTTCATCGCCTACAAAGCTGCTTAGGGGAGTGAGGCAAAGGCATTGGGGAAAATGGGTTGCAGAAATAAGGTTACCAAGAAACAGAACGAGGGTCTGGCTAGGCACTTTCAACACAGCAGAAGAGGCCGCTTTTGCTTATGATACAGCTGCTTATATGTTAAGGGGAGATTACGCGCATTTGAATTTTCCAGACATGAAGCATCAACTTAAGTCCAGTTCTTTGAATGGCACCACAGCGGCGCTTCTTGAAGCTAAACTGCAGGGGATTTCAGCGAATAAAAAGTCTAGTGAATTGATACAAACATCACCAAAGAAAAACAAGAAGCCGCAAGAAGATTCATCAAGAAAAGAGTTGCAGTTTGAGCTGAATAGCAAAGGTGGAATGATGGTATGTAATGAGGGAGTTGGGAATAACAAGAAGCACCAGGAAGTTTCATCAGATATTGATTATGTTCAGTTGAGTAGAATGCCATCTTTGGACATGGATATGATCTGGGATGCACTTCTTGTCTCGGATTCTTGAAAACATGAACATAGTCTTTCTCTAATCTGCAGGATTGAAATGATCCGGATTATGATTGAGAAAAACTGGATGATTTGATGTTCATGTTCATATGATTTTTCAGCATTTTAGGTCAAACTAAAGTTAATTTTATTTCAGTTGGAGGCATGGTAGTTGGTTCTATATTTCCTACTAAAAACCATATTTTAAAAGATTCTTGGAATTTTTCTTTTCTTTCGCCTCTTTTCTTAATTTTATTTTTTTGGTTTGACGTCTGATGTACCTTATTTTGTTTATTTTTGCTATTTTCCCTTTATCTTTTCATATATTTATGTATGGTAGTAATAGTTTGTTATTACAGTATTGTGTTATATTGGGATTGTAATATCCGAGACTGTACATACGTATATATAAATTTACAGTATAATTATGAGTTCAATATAGTATGAAATTGGGCGATTTCTCATAATACACCTGGTCCAAAATAACAATATTCCTCATTGATATCTTGTAAGTCAAAAGAAAGTGGCTCAAATAAGGATCTCCAGTTGGGTACTAGTGGCCATCAGGGAAATGCTCATTCTAATTCTAATGGATATTCTCAAACACATCAATTAGTAATCCCTTGGAGATTTTCCATTTGTGGTGGAAAATAACCATGAATTCATTGCTTGCTTATGAGCATTTATTCCATTCATCAGCTGTGCAAGGTGGACTAGATGACAAGTTTAAAGTTGAGGATCAATTTGAAGGGGCATAAAAATCATATTGTGATAATAGAAATAGAAATTCTATCTCATCTTGTTACACTTGTCTAGGTAGCTAAATAAAAAAGAGACTCGGAATCTCTTTTGTGGCCATGTTATCAAAGCTACATGTGTTTGGATATGAGGATATCTCAATTTCTTAAAACACAAACTTCTATATTTTTGCACCAACATTCCCTTAACTTGTAACTCTATTTTCTTCTACCCCAGCAAGGCCGATGCCTTTCTTGTTCCCACATTCCACCTAAACAGCTTAAATCAGTGATTTTTGCTCCATCGATATTCCTACAAGAATCAAGAAATTCATAAATAGAGTTTGAACCAATTTCCTACGCATTCAAGCAAAATCAGTTAATTGCAAATGAATCAGACGTGCACTGCATAACAAAGTTTTTCAGCAGAGAAACGATTTCCAACAACCCAAAGTTTAGCAAGTTTAGCGAGACTGGTTTTAATCAACTAAGCCAAAACAAGCAGGGGTATTTTTACCAATATAAAGAGCAAACGAGAGACGGAGACAGTCAAAAAAGTGTCTGTTTTTAGTCGAAAATATAACACAAGTCTAAGTTAGCAATACCGTAGCATCAGCAGAATTGTATTCTGTATGATTCAAATCATTAGAACTCACAGCTTAAATGTCACCTGTTTGCTATTATTTCCAAAAGAAATGCTCAAACTTTATTCATCAAAGGCTCTGTACCATTGCATTGACCTTAAACCCAGTTGCAACTCTACACAAACTCTACACAAACGGTTTTAAAAGGGAATGACCAGATGATATTTCTACTTATTTTTTATATTTCCAAAAGGACCATCTCACATGTAAAAGCTAAAACTGAATTAAGGAGTCTAATAATACATAAATGAGTCTACATAAACTTTACAAGTATTCATGTCGAGTACGCCCTACTTGAACTCCAACTCGGCTTCAGTGAGCATGTATAAGATAAATGGTAAATGCAGAAACTATATGAAACTATCCTAGAGCAAGCTATGATAAACTACAAAGCCTACCTTCTTGCACTGTTGGGAATCTCAGTGATCTTCACAAGGCACTGAATCTTTCACTTCTCCAGGGACTTGCTCTTCAATAGGCACTCCTGATTCTTTCTCAATTCTTGCTTTTTTAACTACTGATTCTTCCTCTTCCACTGGTGCTGATTCTTTCTCCTCACTAGGTAAAGATTCTTTCTGTGACTCCATTTGATCATCCTTCAAGCATTCTTCACCTTCCTGTCCATTCTTGACTACTTGTGCATTTTCCTCAGCTGTAGTCTCCATACAAACACTTTCAGCTTCAATCTCTACTCCAAGGGTCTTCTCCATATTTATGTCCTTATCAGCGGTGTTATTGTCTTCAAAATTGCTCCTATCACTCTTCCCAAAACTCAAATCATTATCTGGAGTTTTTGGAGAGTCGCCACCTTCTGTTTCAATTTTCTCGTCCAATTCCATCACATTGGCATCCAGTTCAAGAGGCTGCTGGTTTATTGGCAAAACGTTACTGGTAACTTGACCCATCTTTAGCCTCTCCCTGTATTCTTCCATCTCTAGTCTGTATCTTTCTTTATCTCTCATAGCTTTTTCCTGATAGACCTGAACCCCAGCCAATAAAGAAAGTAAATAACAAAACAATCCAGCAAGTTACAATTCTACTGGACAAAATAATTATCATTTTGGGTGCTTACTGCTCTGTCAGATTCGTTTAATTTGTTCCACGATTCACCAATCATCCTACTGATGTCTCTGTCCTTCCCCGGATAAAGAGGTTTCAGCCTAGCATGCTGCTCTGCGAAGAAGAAATTATACCCACTTCTGTTAGGTTTCGGATGTGCAGGATTCCTCTTTTTCATCTCACATTTCTTCCTACGTCTGCGTCGGAGCACACCTGCTGATGTAGTTGCGTTCTCATTAACGTTGGAAACTACACTTTGACTTGGTAGAATTTGATCAGCTGGGTTTTGTGGAGCCTGATAAAGGACCCCTTTTAGCTGCTCCGAGCCAATTGTGACAGTAACAAGATACCCGTTATCAAATTTGCCATCAATTACGCCCACCACGGAAGAACCTGTTAATGGTGCTGAAGTTGCTGCAACCATCAGAGAAAAGGGAAGGCATATATTACTGTTATGCATTGAATACATGAACCATTAAGAGGAGATGCAACCAAATAGATATTTGGGAACACAACCCTGTTAAACGTTGGTAACAAACAGGATTTCTATTAAAAAATGAGAACAGAAAAACGATCAAATGCATTGAAAACTTGTAAATTTTAATTGCTGGCAAAAGCCACAAAATTGCCACAAAAGCGAGGAATAGAAATTTGGAGAATCACGGGATCAAGTTCCTAGCAAGTCATTTGTCAATACACTACAAAGGAGTATGATATTAAGAATACATTCCACCACCGTGGGCTGCCGTTGTTTAAAAGTGGATGCTGAATATTTTTCATTTAACATTTTAGGGAAAGAAATACACCTCCAAGGAATGAATTTGCTATGTTAATCCGTGATTGCAGTGGAGCCTCGTGAACATTTGATGATGGCAACACAGGTTCATCCGACCCATTATTTGACGCTGGTATTGTAGACACGTTCTGTGAAGCATCTGCAGAAGATATTTGGTGCTATAATAGAGAAAATCGGCACAGAAAATTTAATGACTAAAATGCTTTAAGTATCTGTATGCACCAGCAGCAGATGGAGTCCACCCTTTGGCCTTGAAATAGTAAATTTGCTCGTAGTGTTGAAGCAATGACACATAATATTTTTTCAGAATGAAAGAAGCATTTGTAGCAGATGAAGGAAAGCTGAAAATAGCAGTTACTTCTTTCCACCTTTTCTCACTACGAACCTGTGGATTCATTTTGACCAAAAGTACTAGTAAGCAAATCCACACTTAGTAAGCTAAACAAGAATATATATGTAATATAGTTACACATCCAAATATTTCATCCATTGCATATCCCCAAAAGAAACAGGAAAAGAAAGAACTACAGAGACTAAAGGAAGGAAGAGAACAGTAATCATAGCCTTTTTGTGCTCCAAACACATTTCCTAAACAATACAATTGAGGAGTTTGACCAGTAAACTTTGTTTAAATAGATGAAACATAATAACAGTAATTCTATACCCAAGAAACGTGGGGAGTTAGGTCTACTGAAAAGCCAGAAAATCTCCAGAAATGCTTTGATTTCCCAGAGCAAATTGGTAGCAACTAAAGAAGTACTTGGTTCATCAGTGAAATTATAAACGGCAAAGGAACTCCAAGGGGTGGGAGAAATGGCAAAGGGCTTTAGGAATAACCTTGAATAGTTGGGGGTCAAACTTACCTATCAAAAAACAAAGGGGCGGGGGTGAAGAAGGTTGATTGAAAGAGAAATTAGCTGAAATCTCACAAATAAAGAACGAAAATAGAAGGTCATTTAGTTCAAGAAATGTGATGGTTAAAGTTCTTCTCTTGGGTCATTTACAGAAGGAAGTAGAACTCAACGAGATTCTATTAACGTGATTGTGCTCCCCGGAAGAAAGTATAGTTATGTATGCCAATGATCTTAAAGCCAGGACCAAAGTGGAGGAGGCCTCCTTACAGATTCAACAATGTCTTGAACTAGAGTGCTTTTTTGTTTTTTTTTCTTGTTGAGAGATTCTCCCGTTGATGAAGTGTTGAAGACTTTCCCTCAACCCAACCAGGTAACCTAAAATAAAAAATAAAAAAAATAATCCAGCTCTCTCTGGTACTAGGATCTGGATGCAGTTTTCCCATTATTATCAAATATTTCAAAAAGTAATGCATATGCTGATGATTTTCTGCATTTTACCAAGTAGCACTAACTAGTAAAAAACAAACTAAGAGCAAGACCCCCAAGTGTATACCCATTAATCTAGTACTATATACTCCTGTCATCCAGAAAAGCATTTCAGAAGCACAAACTTGGAGCTATTTATGTCAGGGAAAGCAGATGCATAAACTTAAGAAAACTCAAGAAACTCCTAATCAAATCAAAATCAGAAGAGAACATTTTTTTGACAAGTCAAAAGAGAACATCAACATTACCTTCCCAAAACCACCACGAGAAGTGACCTCCACGAAAAGGCGATGCAAGTTCAGGTCCTTTCCTCCTATGATGGGGATCCTACAAGAAGCATGTATCGACAAAACAATTAAGAGTAAAACGTGGAAGAGCATGAGAAAAAAAAATAATATATGATGAGTGGTCATTTTTCAAAAAGCACAAGTTTTTTGTTAGCTCCACATGGTAATAAACAATTTCAAGTCACACCATTCAAAATATTTAGGAATCTACGCAAAAAGCAACAAAGAAATGAGAACTCTAGGTTTTCTAGAATTATTTATTTTTACACAATTACCCCTCAACACAAGTGTGACCACCAATTGAGAGTCTTAACATATACTATTGACCTAATTAAGCAATGTGGTAGTTAATTATTCAGAATTAATGACTAAGAGTTGGGGATACCAGCATCAAGAAAGCATGGTAGGCACATGTCAATGGCCATCCTTAGGTTCCACAAAAGGGATAAATTATAATAACATGTCATTGACAAGTAATACTGTAGACACAAAGGCAACTGTCTAACCCAAAGCAAACTGTACCAGATATAATTGAACTCTTTAGATACAACAATTAGCAAGCAGGCAATGGCCAAACTGGAAATAGCTCATTTCTTATTTTTGAATTGATCATGACTTGCAACCATGACAAAGAACAAGTAACAAGAAATGATGAGCTGCAAAGCTGTGATATAGTCTGATTAAAACTGATAGATTAAAATTTAAATTACTATGCGGTCAAAGTTAGAAAACTACTTTTCATGCAACGTGGGTCCACCGGTTCTTCATAACAAAATAATTAAGCATTATGGAAATATTTACAGAGAAATTGATGCAAAAATGTCCACACTCCTGACTTTTTTTGTTGCATTTATAGAGGTATGTATATGTCCACAATATTAATATTTAAAGCAAAATTACAATCAACTCTTCAACTCTCTCTCTCTCTCTCTCTCTCTCTCTCTATATATATATATATATATATATAGATAGATAGATAGATAGATAGATATATGTGTGTGTCTATGTGTTTGGATGTATGCGCAAGACTTCAATAATAAATACTCTCTATGTTCTAAATTATAAAATTAATATTGACTTTAAAAAAGTCAATTTCAAATATTTGTAAACTCAAAATTGACATGAATTCATTTAATTTATGTCATTATAATTATGAATATTGTAAACTATCTAAAAAGTATTACTAGTTATAAGATTTATTGTTTTCAAAATTTAAATAAATCATTCCAATTTTAAATTTGAAAATCTCTTAGATTGACTTTTAAAAAGTCAATATCAATCTTTTAATTTGAAATAAAATGAGTATAATGTATGCGTGTGTCTATGCACTTGGATGTATGCACAAGACTTCAATTAAAAAAATTAGTAAACTGATATTTCTATACCCCATGAGTCTCTATTACGGGAATGTGGGACTCATTCAATATTTATGCGAGAGAAACCGTATGAAAATATCATATTTACGCGTGAACATAACAATTTCATTATCCCACTATAAACCTCTTCTTCTAAGTCAAAAAGTTGTCATTTTACATGGGAAGTGCATAAAACTGATGAATCAAGGGTCTATTGGACAATATTAATAAGTTGCACATAAAGGGTATATAGTAAGCTTACTTGAATTTGGTCCCCATAGTACCATGGAGCTTCCCCAAAGTATCCATGAAGAGCTTTGAAGATGCTACAACCTCCTCATATCTAGCCAAAGGAAGGGGGTATGAACGGTAATTCACAGGCATTGGACTTTGCCTGGCAGCAGAAGATGATGATGCCATTGCTAACTTCCCCTGCTCAACTTCACTAAAAAACAGCAATAAAGAGATAAGAATAAGATTTAAATTATATTAGTCATAACATTAAGACAACAAAATTAAATTTCAAAGACAAAATCAAACAGAAACACATTGAAAATTTCCAAGAATAATATATTTGTAATTAATTTCACTAATCCCATGCACAAATCAAAAAGAGTTTGTGATAAAAGCCAAATATAGAGTAAAACCAGAGAACCAAAAAGCGAAAGGAACAAAAAAACATACAATGAACAGAAGATTACCAAACATTTAAGCTAAATGAGCAAAAAAATAAAAAAGAACCACCTTAATTTTTCAAGAAATTATGAATGCAGAACACCCTTCTGATGAAGTTCCTCCAAGAATCAAGTAAAATAGTCCAAAACCCAACGGTATATACAGCTACAAAGTGCAGAATAGCTGTAATAGCCATGAATTCCTTTATCAGTGTACCATAGATGGAACTGAAAGACTCCATCAGAGAAAAGCTTAGACATCCCTAAACACACAGGGCTAAAAAGGAAACAGAACCCTTTAGGCTCTAGTAATAAAGAACCTAAATTAACAGTCTATTTGGTCTATATACATAATCTTTGCCTGACATTCCAAAGATACTATATCAGATTCGGTACAAAATGCATTAAAATAGAGGTTTTTTGGTTTGTGGGGTTTGATGTTTTCATCATCATCAAAAAGGGTCTCATAAAAATTTAATCTTTGCATTGATACCCACATTGAAACATCAGCATCAAATTGTACTTCCTCTTCAATGAAAGACAAAAGGATGGAATAATAATAATTAAAAAACAACCACACCCTCAATTTTAATCATATAATGGTATTATCAAATAGTGACAGTATAATGAGAATATATCAGGAATATTATATATACTGTCAAAAACTCAGATGAAGAAATATGAGAAATGTGGTCATTTCTATAATCATAAAAAAAAACTTACCAATAGTGAGAAAGAAAGAGAGAACTGTTTATACAGTCAATATGATATTATATTTATATATCATATGGATATTGGAAATGAAGCTTTTCAAATGGCAATGGCCCTTAAAACGGAATGGTTTGGTATTTATATTCTTTTACTTTATTTTGTGTAGTAACTTTTATCGATGATGATTGAATTAGATTAACCCTAGTTTATTACTACTTATCCATTAAAAGACCATTATGCCCCCACTAACCTATTTCAATTGTTATTGGGTAGAGTTGGAATTTCACTGCATTTTTCCTCCTAGACCCCGTTGTATTTATACAGTTGTAATCAAGATTATTAATAGCGAATACCTTCTTAAGATTATCGAATATGATAATAATCAAGATTATTAATAGCGAATACCTTCTTAAGATTATTAGATCTGATAATTTTAATACAATTAGTCGTATGTATAATTAAGATTATTAATAGCAAATATCTTCTTAAGATTATCGAATCTTAAAATTTTAATACAATCAATCGTATACTTTATTAATTTGATTATATCTAACCACATGTGAATGTGATTATAGAATATGTTACTACTTATTTTACGTCATTGTTAATATAAATTTCAATGTATGTTTGACGAAGCATTTAGCAAATATTTTCTTGAGACTATTCATATTAAATACTTGCACACGATTAAAGCACTCGTTATTTTTCAATATACTTATAGTACTAAATTTCAATTTATTGCTATCTTAAATTTAAGTGTCCAATAATACATTATAGTGTACTCAAAGCGCTTTGAGTCAAATTATGCTTAAAAGTGCCTAATAATACATAATGATACACTCAAAACGCTTAAAGATAAATTATGGTTAAAAATGTCTGATAAGATATTAAAAGTGCATTCAATAATAGAGATTTTGAGTATAACATATCAAAATTGATTTTGAAATCATATTAACAATGGCTTTTGGAATCATATTGATAATTAAAGTTTCATTTTCCAATTTTAAAACTTGAAAAGACATTCTATATCGCTCTATTTATAAAGCACTTCCTCTTAGTCAATAAGACACTAAAAATCTAATTTCAATTTAACTATTCTTTTTTTTATATTTTTAATATTTTATTTAGGAGATTAAAGCACATCAATTCCATGAGACTATACAACAATTTTACTAGTAATAATGTATATCTATTATCTTTAAAATAAATGTAACATAGTACATACACAAATAGATGCATAATATATGGTAAAGTAGTGGCCCAAAAGGAAGGGAGTTGATGCAATAAATAAGCAAAACATGTAGCTTTTAACCCCCCGTTTGGGGTGGTACATCTACAATTTCTCCCTCTCCCCTTTTATTAGGAGCCTATTGTATTAATTGAGACATTTCCAATTTAGAAAAAGTCTTCTCAATTTTCAACTCAACCTCCCCTCATTATCTCCTCATTGTGTGGTTATTATTTTTCTGATAATTGATATAATATACTAATAAATTAAAAATACATATTCAGTTATATTTATCTATCTATATTATAAAGTGAGAGGGGGAGTTGACCGTTATTTTTAGTGTTAATAATTTTGTAAAATCTTTTGAATTTTTAAATTTACCCTTTAATTTAGTATAAATAAAAAAATAAAACCTTTTCATTTTTTTATTTTACCCTTTAGTTTTATTGTTTTTACATTGATTCCTTTTATTTAGTTTTTCGCTCTTTTCTCTCTCATTATCTACTTTCATATATTTTAAGATTATATATTCTCGCTTTTAATATACACAGTGTGTGATACGTAAACTAATTACAATAAAATGTGACGAGTTTATAATGTTGCCTCGTTGATGGGTTAAAGAGTCGTTAAATCATATTCAAGGATAGTGGTGCACAAATAGTATGTGGCTCGCCTTTGATCCGGCATGGTCAAAATTTAATCTGGTCAAGGACTAGTCCGGCTCGGCCCGGTATGAATGTCACGAACATGTCATATTTTTTTGGCTCAGATCCGACATGGCCTAGTCTGCCAACAAACCCGACAGGACTTTCGTCGACTTTTAATAGTTCTTCTGTTTTAAATTATAAGATTAATATTGATATTTGAAAAGTTAATTTCAAATATTGTCAAACACAAAATTAAGATAAATTCATTTAATTTATGTCAATTTAATTATGAATATCATAAACTACATAACAAGTATTATTAATTATAAATTTTAAATAAATCATGTCAATTTTAAATTTAAAAATAACTCCAATTAATTTTTTTATAATTTAAAACAAATAGAGTATTAAAGAATGGTAATTGTTTATATTTTATTTCTTACTTTACATAACATGTTACCAACTTCAACTCATATGTTGAGTTCCAAATTTCAGTGTTCAAATTTCAATCATTGTGAATCAGAGTTGGTCAAATTTAAGTTTATCCTCAAACTTCTAAAAGTTGGCACCGAAAAGAATTAAACATCGTAGGAAAAGCCTAGGGACATGTGTGTTAATAAGTACAATCGATATTTTAGGCATAGTGAATAAATTCGAATCGTCTAATTTGGGATAAAAAAAATTAATTTGACACTGAGTTAGTGTATCGGTCTAGCCGGTTTGATGTACCGGTCTAATCGATTCTGGTACCGAACCGTACCGGTTATACAGATTTTTCTATATATATATATATATATATATATATATATATATATATATATATATATATATATATATTATTAAATAATTAATAATAATAATAATAATAACTTTTGGTAAAAATCGATATCGAACTGTCTTATTGGTTGAACATATCAGTTCAATCAGTACATAATTTTGGATAATTTCAGTACTGAGTCGATTCGGTACGATTTTTACCGAAAGCACACCACTACCTAGGGAGCTTGGACCTAACTCTTAATTTTTACTATGTAAATATTAAAATAGCAGCCTAAATTTATAAATTCCTTTCTTTTTTCTTTTACAAATTCACAAACAACATAAAGATAAAAAATATAAATTCGTAGTCTTCCATTTTCTTTTATATCGAACAATAAGCTTCCTCTTTTATTTTTTATTAGTACTAGGTGAAACACGCGTTGTGTGTATAAATTATGTGAGATAAAAAAAAAATTCTTATAAAATTTGTAGAACTAAAAAGAGATAGATATAAAAAGAAAACAATAATAATTATTTTAAATGTGGAAGGATATTTTTGAAAGAGTCAAAAGGCTTTAAAATTTGTTTACACCAAACTCGGCCCTCTGACTTTATATATTAAATTTAAAAAACCTCGCAAACATAGCGCAACGATCAAAATTCTACCTCACTACAAGAGGAAAGTCCTTTTTACCAACTTAACTACAAAAATACAAATCATTTCAAATGAAAATATTAACCATACAAAAATACAAATCATTTCCAACAAAAATATTAACCATATAAAATAATAAAAAGGCTGAAAATGGGAAGGTAGTCAACACAAACAACCTTAAAGTCCACTAGGGTTCAACATTCCCCACCATAACTTTACCATTTTCTAAGCTCATCCAAAGGCAAAATTATCACCACCACACCAAATTTACTTTTTACCACTTCTAAAGTCTTCTCAAGTCCTTTTAAATAAATACTACTAGTACTTTGCATTTAAATTATTTTATTCAAGTCAAACACCAAAATGGTTGAATGTGTAAAGTCTGCAGGGGTGTGAAGGGTTGAAATAAAAATTCAGTCTTTGATGGGGTGTGGTTGGCATACACAATTTTTGAAAATTTTGGACCTTGAGTGCTATCCAATTGTTCACCAGGAGAATGGGAAGGTGTTGTATTCGTACAAGAGAGCTCTAAGGGCTATTATGATGCCAATTGGGCCTGCAACATCATGTGAATTTTGACAGTCTCCTTGAGTGCATCTCCTAAATTCAGTAAAGTTCCCCCATTTCTCGCATTTAGAACTAGAAGATCTGTTACAATATCAGAAATAATTCCTATGAGGTGTTCACAGGACCTAGCCTAATGCTACCCAATATTCTCATTTTATTCTTGAAATAGAGGTGATTAGGTGAAACTAGCTTGCCATAACAATCATGAATGGAATGTCTCATGATTTTGTTACATGTCCCAAGTAAGGGCAATGCAGCCTAATTTCTATACTTGTTGACTCAATGAACTAATTGTTGTCAGTTTTGAACATATCATTTTTTATTTTTTTTCCTTTCTTGATGTTAGTTGCTATGGAGAACATGAAAAGTAGTGAAGAAACTTAACAACAAAAGCAACCTTATAACATTGACTCAAAACTTTATATATGTGAAAAAAATTTGTTATTTGTTACCTTTGCGTAGGAATATTTTGCCCGATATTCTTATGGAGGGGTAGGTTTGTGGTAAATCGATGGTATGTGTTTCAGCAAGTTTGGGAGTCCGATGATCATTTGGTTCGTCATTTTACTTGTGATAGTCAGTCATGGAGGACTGTTTTCTCTTTGTGGGATTATCATGGATGATGCCAGGTTCAGTATTCAGCTTTAAGCGCATCGCCGGGGGGGGGGGTGTTCGAGTTCCTAAAAGGAGCCCTGCGAAGTGGGATATGATTCCTTATTTCCATTGGCCCATGCTATGGAGGGAAGAATGGTAGATAGTTTTGGGGAGAAAGAGCGGCCACTTGTGCACATTTAATATGTATCTGTGAGCCTGATTTTTTTCCTTTGAGCCTTATTTATGTGTTTAATAATTGAATTTTCTTCTTGTTTAGAATGCCCATCTCCAATTTGTGAGGGTGGTAAGGACAAGCCACACAGGGTTATCTAGCTTGTTGTACCATATTACGCTAGAGGCAACTGATGCTCGGAAGCAAAAGATTTTCCATGCAGTGGTTTGGTTGCAGCTATGGAAGAACTTAATGGAATTACTGGTGTGGAAGTCTGTTCATGATGCGTTATCAGCTGTTGGCATCAAGCGTGGTAACTGGGTCAAATTTCAACCATTTTTTTGCTACAATTGCATCCCTTATATGTACATTACTTGTTCCCCATTGTTCCTATCAAATGATATCGATTAATGATGGCCATTCACAATAACAATTTTTAATTTTATTTTTCATTCGCAGGAGATTTAAAATTGCACGAAGCTGTTACACTCTTTATAAATCAAAGAAAGGAAGATCTCCGACGAATCTGAATATCATAACAACGACGATGCATTTGGAAGTTGGATTAGTATCGGCATCCATTATTTGTTACAAAGTTAGCTAACGAATTAGCGACGCTTCTCGATTGTAAATAAACTTCTATGAATATTTCCGTTGTTACTAGATGCAATGTTATATGTTTAGCTAACGAATTAACATAACTCAGTACATATATTAGAACTCTTTGCCCTTTAACTGATTCATATATTCTAACACTAATCTGTTTGGAACATGGAAACGCGAGTCTGTCCCACATTTTTGGTATGGCTGACCCCAGAAATCTGTCCAGTACTTATCTGTAAAAATTCAGGAAATCAACTATCAATCTTTATTATCAAGCAAATGTTTGCAAGTATCAGGAATAAATCAAGCAGCTCATAAATACGGATAGATTTCATACCTCAAGAGCTCTTGTTTAATGATGCAGTTCGACACCACCTTTTCTTTGACATAACCTAAAACATAATCTTGGTGATCAGTACTTCAAGTAGTGGTAGACTATAACATGCCAAGGGCATTATTAATTTCTATTATTATTGGTAATGAAGAACATCCCAGGAACATCATTACGTAATAATTAAAACTATATGCTCGATTTTGATTTTTGTTACTTAAAGTACTTAAACTTGCCAAAATTATTGTTTGGACCCACAAAATGTCTTCATGCATAAATGTATTGCCGATGCATGAAACAACAGCCAAGTTTAGGCCAAGTTTAGTAACTATAAGTGTGAATCACAACATATTGAGTAATGTGGTTTGGTGTCGCAGTGCACATGGATAATTAAAAGTTGATTGAGATAAGCCTATATAAAAAATGTAATAAAGCAAATTCTATGAATAGAGTAAATGGTACGACAGACAGTGCTGCCTATACAGAATTAGCTTCTGAGATCCAAGTGATTTTGGAAGTTATTCAATGGAAATTGTAGGAATGATTTCTTTCCAATCATTTGCCAATATCTATTTGGTAACTATATGATTAAAAAGTATGAATAGACTGTGTTCTAAGGCCAAACCTTAGAGGATGGAGGTGGCAAAGACACCTGACGTATAGCCTTTTCCGGTTCTCTCAGCTGCCGAATCTCCCGAAGCTGGCAGACTATATCCTCCAACAGTTGCAACTGCAACTTCTCTCTTTCCTGATGTTCCACAGAGAGATTGAGCTTTTCCCTTCCCTCTTGCACTGTCCTTAACTTTTCTCTAAGCCACTCAACTTCTATATCAATTTTTATCCTTTCAGTATCTAATGCAGACATGGAACTTCTTCACATATCACATAGTAAGAATCTTCCCATTGAGCCCGATGATGGTAGCCCAATGGCCATGTCTGAACTGCTCCTGTTAATGTCTGTCATGGTATCCAACCTGCTAGTACTTGAGGAATCTCTTTTAGTGTCAATTTTCTGGATTATGGAAGCTTCATGTGGGAGATAACAAATATTAACCTCTGTAGTATCAGTTTCTGACAGCAGCTCGCTCTTCTTTTCATTGACCTCATTACAACATTTGGAGCTGTCATCAATGATATGAACATCATGAACATCCAGTTCCCTGTCAAACATTGTGTTTAACGGAACTTTGCTTCCCAGAGATAAATCTTTTTCATGTCCCTCCAAATCTAGACCATCATTTAGAATATATATCCCACTTTCATTTTGAGTCTTAACATTGTTTGCTGCTCCTTCACATGAATTCACATAACCATTCTTTTCTTCTTCTTCTTCTTCCTCCACAATGGGAATGGTTTTCTTGAGAAAATTATATTCTTGAGAATAAGACTGCAAATATGTCTTCAATTTTTGCCCTTCCTTTGGTCGAGCATGTTGACTATCATCTGCGGTTACCATCTCCTTCTCCTGAAGCTCCTTGTTGCCATCATTAATGCATTTTGAAGAAAACTGTTTGCCTTGGTCCCGCTCGTCCCACTCTTGAATTCCCAATTGAACAAGAGAATATTTTTGCATATCAATAGATGTCACCTCAAGATTTGAACTTCTACTTTTTACTATTTCCTTCTTTTCAATGGATTCGCTAAGCTCGTGCAGCATCGGATCTGTATACTCAGTCAGGTGAACTGAAGAAGTGTGCTCTCGTCTCTGGTTGTCCTCCATATCCTGAACATGACCTTGTAACTGCTCCTTCCCAGGATTTATCATCTGCCTATATGCCTCAACTTCCTTTTCCAAGAAATGTTTTTCCCTCTCTCCTCTCAAAAGGATTTCTTTGAGAATGTTCATTTCTTCCGCATCGTAAGCAGATTTTTCTTCTATTATCCTTTGATATTGTCGTGCTTCCATTTCTATGGATGCTTTCTCCTCTTGCAAACGCAGAATCATAGCCATAGCTTCATCCGTAGCAGTAGCAGCAGCGTTCCTCTCCTTCTCAAGCTCGAGGTAGAGGGCAGCACGAGCAGTATGCTCCTCTTCAAGTGCTTGCTCTAAAACTCTAATTGTATTTATGTCATTACCATCAACAAGAGTCCCTCGAGCATCACTTAACTCTACATCAAATGATTCATTCTTCTCTCTGGCTTTGTTCTCATCAATAGTTTGATTCAAGTCAATGTCATGCAAACCTCTATTCCCCATAAACATGACAGTATGAGCTTCCCCGTCATCTAAATTTAGATACCACCCACAGAAACATTAGCACTGTTTTATTAAAACAATAAGGTACACAAAATTTCAACTATACACTTATTTGTACATACACTATCCATGTCATATATGCATATAACCATGAGGATTTCCACTATACATCGTGAATTCAAGTTTAAAACATGATTCTGACAGTTCATATTGTGCGTTTATCTAAGGAATAACCATGAGGATTGCATGATGACTTGATGTAGAAGGCAAAAGGAGGGCCAACAATTACTTACCATTTACCAACAACTTTCAGATATTCAGGTTGAAGTTTATTTATAGAAACGCGGGTTTGCTCTTCAAGTTTTTGTATATCCCCTCCTTTATTTAATTCTGTTGTCCCATATTGTCATTACAGCTTTTCCTTATGTTAAATTAAACAGTTTTTCAAAATTCTTTTGAGGCATCTTTTCACCAGAAAGAAACTTTGGAATTTGAAGGCATTGATATCAACAGAACATGTAGCTTACTTTGTAGCTTTTAATGCATTGGAGAATCATTTATTGTAAGCCCACAGCATTTTGGGCATTTTACCATAATCGTATTTATTTTTACAACTCATACACTGTAACAATTTCCATAAATGAACCTCTCAGCTTAAAGCAGAACTTAACTATTAGACTAACAATCGTGGAACAAAGCATCAACTGAAACAATGATATTGAACTCAAAACACATATTTAAAATCCAATTTACACTCACCAAGAAAGCAGTTAGCTCCAGCTCCGAAATCAGCAGGCACTGACCTGCTTCCAATTGTCTCATTCTGTCCCTTATTACTGCTAGGGGGAGACCAAGGAACACCTAGCTGATCATAAGACGACCCGGAAGTAAATTTTCCATAACCAAATCCAACTTTTCTAAGACGGATACCAATCTTCGGTTTGTGAAACGAGATCCCCTTTCCCTTCATATCAACCTTCCGCCAACTAGCCACGCCTAACTCAACACCATCTTCGTTCCTTGGAATTGACTCTCTATCAACCACATTTTGTGACTTTTTTGCATCTGAAATCGAACTACACGATGCCTCACCTTCCAATTCATCAAACCCATTACCATAAAAATTTCCGTCATCAACCATCTTCGTACTCGAATCCAAGTTTTGATCTTTTGCCAAAACCGAATCGAAGGGGAGCTTACTTCTAACAGACATTTGAACAGAAGAGGCTTTCTCAGTCGGAAAATCGACTAATAGCTTCTGCAAGCAGTAATTGCTATTGCGGTTGACAAATAGTCCATCACAAGGACAAGGTAAGCTCAATCCAAACAAACCCAGAAATTTTGAGGCAAAAAACACAATACTAGATGCACAGAGTAAGAAATAAGCTATAGAAAGATCAAGAAAAGCACCCACTAGCCCACTAAAAGTCCAAAAATCCATAGCCTTGCAGGCCATTTTCCCTGATATGACTAGTTTCTGTTTAATCCCCAAGAAACTAATCAGAAAAGGAAATCAATTAAACCCTTTTCTAATTTTTTAAGAAAAAACCCAAAAATAGAACTGAACTTTAATCAAAAGGGGTGTAGTTTACCAAATTTCTTTCCTTATTGGCACCCAAAATGTGCATAAAATGTTGAGAGAGAGAAAGGGAGAAATACCCACTGAGAAGAACAGAGAATTCGAGGGATTCTGGTAAGAGCTTTTCTTCTTCTTGATTCCCGTTCGTAAATTTAGAAACCTTAAAATTGAAATGATAATGGGTACATTTTGAAGGTTGCTGAGAAAAGTTCAAACTTAGTGTTCCGTTCAATTTTGTTCTTGATAGTTCATAGGAAATTGTGCATGTTTTGACTAGAAGTATAACGTGGAACGACGTCGTCGATGTCTAGATTATCCGCTAGTAGACTGCAAAATTTGTCTGTGCCGAGGCCACAGAAATTTCTATGACGGTGCCACGACGGATGTGAGTACACTGTATTCAAATATTATATCCATTCATATTATTAAAAAAAACATAAATTTTAATATAAAATATATTTTTTAATATTTTTTCCGTTTCAAAAAAAAAATAAATTGATTCCTAATTAAATGCCGTTAACAGATTTTTAGGAGATGGGTTTAGGTGTTATTTGTTTATCTTTTATGGACTCTTA
Source organism: Hedera helix (assembly GCA_947179155.2). Taxonomy (NCBI): domain Eukaryota; kingdom Viridiplantae; phylum Streptophyta; class Magnoliopsida; order Apiales; family Araliaceae; genus Hedera; species Hedera helix. The sequence goes on along the minus strand of OX359277.1, from coordinate 32,375,812 downwards.
ATAGACTCTTATTCGGTAAGAGACAGATGATTATTTTATTTTTTTTTACCTCTTAATGCCTTTAATCGATTAAAATAGAAAATCAAGTCTAAATAATTAAGAAACAAGTTTGAATAAACATTGTTATTTTTTGGACAAAAATACTCTCCTTAATATTATTATTTTCCCATCATATTCTCAACTAGATTTGCCACCACACCACCACCACCACGACGCCACCATCACCACGCACACCCGACCACCACCACAACGTCATCACGTCATGACCACGTCATCACCAAACACCAGTTCTAGGGAGGGGGAAAGGGGGCACCTCGGAGAGGAAGGGGACGGCGGTGGGGGAGCCCAGGGGAGGGGGGGGGGGCGCGGGCAGGGATGGGAGAGGAGGAGGGGGGCGGCGGGGATGGGGGAGGAAGAGGGGAACGAGGGAGACGCGGGGACGGGGAAGGAGGAAGGGGACGACAGGGATGGGAGAGGAGGACGGGGACAACAGGGGTGGGGTGGGGTGGGGGGGGGGGGTGGGGGGGGGGGGGGTGGGGGGAAGAAGAAGTAGCACTGTTGCTATTATTTTTTTAATATTTTTGTGCATAGGGGTAAAATAGTAAAATATTTTTATTCAGACATTTAAAAAAAAATAATTATCAAATAATATTTTTTCATTCAGATACAATTCTATTCAGATACTCTATATTATTTAGATGTCTAAACTGTTCAGATCTTAACAACTAATTTTATCAAACACAGCCTTAGTTTTCTAAGTCTTTTATTCTAATTCTCTCATCTTTTCAAACATAGTAACTCTTGTTTGATGGGATGGATTTACTTTTTTAAGCTTTTTATATTTCTTGTTTCATCTTTTTAAGGAGCAACTCTTGCATTCCTTAAAGAATAAGTCCACAAAAATATATTTTTTATATAAACTCTATTTATATTATTAAAAAGTAAGACTTATAAGGCCTTCTATTTATATTATTTGTTCACTTAGACTTCTTCTTCCTTAAATACTATATAAGGCCTTCTAACGAAAATTTATTAGGAATGGAGGGAATAGTATGAATGAATATAGTAATTGAATGTAGTGATAAGTGTAGACTCATTCCTTTTTAAATCAAGTAACTAGAAATGATTAGGATTGTTTATAAATAATAATAAAAAGAGCTATGATTAGGATTTTTTTTTTTCACAAATAGTTTTGTACAGTTTATTAGGAACGGAGGGAATAGTAGGAATGAATATAGTAATTAAATGTAGTGATAAGTGTAGACTCATTCCTTTTTAAATCAAGTAACTAGAAATGATTAGGATTGTTTATAATAATAATAAAAAGAGCTATGATTAGGAAAAAAAAAATTCACAAATAGTTTTGTACATGCAAGATGTACGTAATTTTAACGAAGGGAAATATATTTTCAAATTTTAATGAATATCAAAATAAATGAATATTTAAGCTTCTATTAGATGACATGGCAGTTGGCACGTTTAAAATCTTAGCTTCTGTTCGTGAACGTGTATTATAAAAAAAATTAATAAGAGAAGGATTATTGTTGAGTCAGCATATAGTCGTTAGGCATAAATAATAATAAATTTTTAAATATTATTAATATTATAAACATATATCATTTGTGTCATAGATTATATGCTAACTTAATATAGGAAACATTTCTCCTAACAAATTATGAAAAAAAAGTCGCAAACTATTACTAGGGATTCTAACTATAAGACTAACTACGATGCACTTCTCAAATTTCATATGTTAGTCTATTAGAACTAGGGCTATAAATAGATATATATAGATCCGGATATAGCTATATTTGTATATGTATTAATAAAAATTAATACTCTATTCATATTTATATTCGGTATTCGATAAAATTTTAAAATACAATATGTATTTGGTATTTAAAATAATATCCGAGTACAGATAATATCCATTTTCGTTTATTTTATTCGAACAAATAGATTATTCAAATATTCAGGTATCCAAATTTGTTTATCAGTTATCTAATAAATAATTTATTTAAGTTATTTACAAAAAAATTAAAAAATTGAATAATTATTCATCATGATTTAAAGTTTGTCAAACAAGACATCATCCATCATTGATCATAAAAATCAATCAAAAATTAAATATTTTAGAGAAAATATCAAATTAACCGCATTTTCAATGAAAGATAATACTAATTTATCATCCACTCTTGTTCTCGCACGTAAGTTTTGAAAGTAAAATATTTGCTACAAACTAATAACTATAATTTTATTCTTGTAGTATATATTTTTCTTGTTAAATGATACATTTTAGATATTTTATACTTTACAATAATGAAATTACATTAAAATTAAATAATTTGATTTTAATTTGTAATATTATATTTAAAAGTGTTATTTTTTATTTTCTAAAAGTGAAATGACATATTTTAAAAATAATTTTTGTATGATAGTAAAAACTAATTATTATATATATGAGGAATGTTATTTAAAAAAATTATATTTACTTAATATATGATGATTGATAAGTAAATTATTAATACACACACACACACACACACACACACACACACACACATGTTTTTCGAATACGAATTTCTTATATATATTCGAATTCAAATATCGGATCCCAGATATTCGTTATTCGTCGAATATATTTACGATTATATGTTAAAATGAATATGTCTATATCTGTTTTTGTATTCATTTATTTATGCATATTTTAAAATTAAATGCAAATATATTCGTTTTATTTATAATATAAATAATATTCATTTTTGTAAATACAGATAATATCCCTTTTTTCCAAATATAAATACAAATGGATACAAATTTTTTAATTATCATTTACAACTTTATAAATAATAGATGAGAGCGACAGCTTGGTTCTTACATTTTACTCTTTGCCCGGAGCAGGTTTTTTCAGTATTTGATTGAGCATGAGCCATGAGCTAATGAATGATCGTTCGGAGATAAAATAATAAAATATAATATTTTTTTTCGTTTTAAACTATAAAATTACTATTAAATTTTTAAAAGTTAATATTTAAATTTTAAATTGACATGATTTATTTAAAATTTCAAAATAATAAATTTTATAACTGATAGTACCTTTAAGTAATTTATAATTGTATTAACATAACCTAAATGAATTCATGTCAATTATGAGTTTAAAATTGACTTTTTAAAATTCAATATTAATCTTATAATTTAAAATGATAAAAATATTATTTTGTAAATAATGGAGTATAATTAATGATTGTTCTATAAGATCTTAGTAATATTAATTTTCTTTTTTCATTAGTGAGGGACTTGCATGAATTAGGGGCTATTTGTTTACAGCATAATGCATTTGAATGGTTGAATTGGTCAGTCATTCAATACATTTGTTTTGAATAAAAATTTTTTAAATGGTTGAATCGGTTAGATTTTTGGGTTTGAATGACTAAGTCTAATTTTTTTTTTACTAAATGGCTAAGTCTAATAGCTGAATGAAGTATTTTATATTTAATAATTTTTTTTACAATATTAATTATTATATTAAGTAATATTAAATAAATTTATAATAATTTTAAATTTTTTCAAAAAGGTAAAATGATAAAAATCTGTTATTCAAATATTTCAAGTATATTAATTATCAAACAATTTTTTTCATTAAGTATTTAGAATTTTATTTTATTCAACTTAATCAAATTATTTAAATATTTAAAATTATTTCATTTAATTTTATCAAATACTCCTTTTCGCTTCCTAATCTTGAGATTAGGCTGAAAGTAAAAATTAGAACCTTCCCATGTGTCTAATTTAAAAATAAACAAAATTTATTTTCCAAATCTCAAGAAGGAGGCACGTGATAACATTTATGATCATATATCAATCTATCTTTTAAATTGTTAAATAAGATAATTTTAGTACTGAATGAATTATTACCTTAACACCCATGAACATTATAAAAATTTACTTTCAGTATCCGCTCAACAACTCCATATATTTCTCTTTTTATATCTCTGTTTGCTTCAAAGATCTTCTTCTTCTTCTTCTTCTCTATTTATTTAAATTTTCATGCGAAGACGCAGAAGACATAAATGATGAATGAAAAGTGAGACATCACGCAGGAGATTGAGGCCGAAGATGGCAAAGTAGACAATTGGTCAGATTACAAACTCAGGCAAAAAGTCAGAATTTGGTGACAATGCTTAATAAATAAGTATTAATTAAAGGCAAAAAAGGTATGGGATACTACTACTAGTCAGAAGCACTCTATTTTCAGTGAAAATAGAAGAGGCTCTTGTTCTAGATACTCAATTTTTATATTAAAAAAAGTTTAAAGTTTTCATTATGTTTGCATATTTATAATTACTATAAACTTGTTAAAAAAAATTCAGGTTAGATTGAAATTTTTGTGTTATTCAAATATTTCAAACAGATTAATTATCAAATATATTTATTCATTTAATTTTATTTTCATAAATAATTTTTACTTTATTAAGCTCATTTAAATGCATTTAAGCATTCAAAAAATTTTATTCAATTTTATCGAATAACCCTCAAGTATTGTTAGGAAGTAAAGTCTCGAGCTTGTATCTCGAGCTCAACCTCCGGTTTGATACCTGACCTATATGTGGCCCAGTGTCTTGTGAGTAGGGGATCTAGACCTAACAAATGTGGCTCAAGTCTGTCCACTAAACAATGGGCTTTATTTTTTCAATTTATGAAAACTTCAGTCTTTTTAGCTCGGCCCATTATGGTCTAGTCCGCTGGTGACTTGGCCCACCTAAGTAAAAACTTTTATTCCACTTTTACTCCCACTCTAAATAATGTATTACAGTTTTACTTTGGCCCAACTCTAAATCAAATTTCAATTCAATTTTTTTTAAGAAGGCCCAACCTAAGTATTAGTTTAACTAGTATCATAGTGGTCAGTAGGTGTAGTATCCTTTTTCACTCTTACTTTTTTATTTCGTTCCATTTCATTTTCCTAGCTAGTCATTTTTAATTTTGCTTTAATGATGATGGTGATATTTTTCATATGATGTATTAAGTATTAAGCTCTAAAATATTCTCGCTTGTTAGATTATTGTTTTATATTATAGGCCTAATTTGGGCTGTGAGCCTCCTGTTTTGATTCCAGAAAAATTTAGACCATTTTAGCTCGACCTATATTTAGCCCAACTTAGTTATAGCCCAACCAATTTATCAAGTCCACAACTCAAAAGACACTTGGAGATTACTTTTTGCACGTCTGGACTTTTAACTAAATATATTTGACCATATTTGGACTTATCATAAATAGACCATATCTAAAAATGCCATAAACATGTGACTTAAATATTTGACTATAAATATTTGAGGACCTCTGATACGTAGACGCACATTCTCAAATTTCAAAAACTTTTATCGCTATTAATGACTTTTTCATTAGAGACGGATTCAGAGATAACTCCTCGTGTTCATCCGTTCGTTTCAAATTATTTAGAACACTCAGATTTGATAATGAAGACAGATGAAATATAACATCATCAAGTATAAATTAAAATCACAACAAATTACTAACTAGTGACATAAAATGTAAAATGAATTACATTTTGTCTCTCGACTTTATTAAAACAGTACCTTTTGTCTCATAACCTTTGTTCTGGTCTCTTGGTTGATTCATCATACTTATTGTTGAGATTGAATTTTACTTTGAATTAGACTATGTGTATATGGATATAGAAGTTTAGATATAAATATAATTTGGTGCATATATTATTATAACTTTTTTATGAATATAAAATAACAAATACAATTTTTAAGTATTAATATGTCACCAATATTCCAGAAAGGCGGGACAATTGTTGAGAAGTGGCGCCGAACAGCATTTGCAACGGCTTTGAAGTGTCTTTAATGTTTATAAGCACCATCCATCCAGTCCCTAAGAATTTGCTACAGTTTGAAACAAAACTGTCTCTAATATTTTTGAGACGGTTTCAGACCGTCTTTAAAAACAAATACGATCCCTCCATAGGTGACAGCAAAGAACCGTTGCAGAACCGTCACAAATACTTTTTGCTACGGTTTTGTGGCCCTCGGAGGTGGTTTTGCCCCTGTCGCAAAAAGTCTCTTTTTAGAGTGAAAATGAAAACGAGCACACTAAAATACAGTGTAATCTCATTTCCCCTTTATTTCTATACCTTAAACATGTAATTTCACATTGTTTTGGACTATTATCACAACTAAGCAGATGTAACAACCACAACTTGTTACTCATGTACATATTGTTTCAAAACATAGTGGGAACATGTACATAATTCAACATGTGGCCAATCCAAAGTTGAATAAAAGCACCCTGCTCTAATACACAACCAATTAATGTCGCTCAGTATTAGGGGTGGACATTAAATTCGGTACCACTAGTATTATAGGTATACCAGTTTGGGATAAAAAAAGACCGATTCGATATCGGTTTGAAATTTTGGTAGTTCGATATTTACTGTTTTTCTATTATTATTATTATTAATAATAATAATAATAAATAATTCTTACTAATAATAATAAAATAAAAATAAAAATATTCGATATATTTCGGTAAAAATCGGTATCGAACCGGCTAACCGGTTTATCGATAGCGGTACCAAATTTTGTATAATTTCGGTACCGGTCTAGTTCGGTACGATTCGTACTGGTTGAACACCCACTATAAGACTTTAAAATAAGTTTCTCTAAGAAAAAATACTAGTGATTTTTGACAAATTTGAGCTATGTATCTAATCTTCACCAAATCCAACAATTAATGACCAAGAAAATGTCCACCCACCACTCCCATCCCACTACTATAGTTTAATCTTACTCACCCAAATCAAGTTCATTAGCTCATCACTACAAAATATTAGTTGCATGATTAGACCAGACCCTTTTCATTCATTTCTATAATGTCAATAGAAGTTGGTGATGAACAAGTCTCACTTCCACTTTTTGATGTATAAAATTTTAACATTCGTCTTGTTTCAAAAACAAAAAAAATAATAATTTTTGCATTTTTCCGATAATTTTATATTTTTCCGTAATTAGTTGCAAATACAGAATTCTTAAAATTTATTAAAAAATAATCATATATAAATATGATTACCTTAATACATATAAAAATTATAGCTAAAATAGTCTTTAAAAGATGGAGGGAGTAATATATAGGACTTAAAGCATATATGTGGTGAAATATAGTTGTCGAATTTTTTAATTCCTATCACAATCACGTTGATGCTAAGTAAGAAAAAATGGCTGGAGTAGGGGGGGAGGCAACCTGGTGACCCAACTCAACCAAACACCACCCACCTCCTCATTTCTATATCATCATTATATATTATTATAATACATGTAACTATGAATTTAGCTTTTCTTGGGAATAATTAATATCACTATAATACTAATATCGTTGACAATTTTGGGGTCCCTAGTTGGATTTAAATCACCTGCATAACTGACTTTCTTGGTCCCCTTTGTCATCGTGTGCAGTGACGGAGTTAAAATTATTTTTTTAATAAAGTTAAAATTAATTTTTAATAAAGTTAAAATTATTTTTTAATAAAATCAAAATTATTTTATTTATTTATTATATAGATCGTTTTAGAATATATATATATATATATTTAAAATATAAAAAAAATTATATATATTTAGGAGAAAAAATCTAATTATTTTCTAATTTATGCTTAAAAATGGAATAATTAAGAAAGAGAGTAGAATGAATAATTAATTAGTGCATAGACAGTAATAATATTTCAAATCAAAATTAATTATCTAATATTAGTATTAAATTATATCTTAAACGACCTATGAAATAAAAAAGAGAGAGTATTAAATTATAAATAATTTAATGAAGTTCGAGAAGAGCGTCTCTCGAGCCAATTTTTTTTGAATATTTTTGGATCATATATATAAAATATATATTATATTATAATGACTATACAATAAGTAATAACATATAATATATATACATTATATCGACCTCTAATAAACTTTTGTAATCATCATAACTAATTAATTCATTAGTTGTTTTAAAAATTAATATAAGGTAAATTATTATTTAGTTTAAAAATATTATAAAAAGATACATATATAGAGAGAATCAATGTTGAGAAAACTGGACCGGATCGACGGTCGGATCGCGGTTCGACCGGAACCCGTCGACTTTTTTATCCGGTCTGGCCAAAAATCCAAAAAGTTAATGATCCGGTCAAAAATTGGTTGACCACCGGTTCAACTGGTAAAATCGGTAGTTGAACCGGTTGACCCGATTTTCAAGTATTTTTTATTTTATTTTTACAAAAATATTTTTAATAATATTATAACATTAGTTTACTATATTTTAGCTTATAAAAAATTAGATATTTTAAAATTTTATTAATTATTAATAATATATTTTTTTATGTATTTATGACGTCACTGGTTTAATAACGGTTCGATCACTGGTTGGACCAGTGACCTATCCACCCGGTAACTTTTTCAGTTCGATGACCGGTCCGATTTTCTAAACATTGGAGAGAATAGAAGTGATATGTGATTAAAAAAATTATAAAATTTCAATTTAATCTTATATAATAGAAAATTAATAAAATTTAAGTATAATCAGTATATATATTATACTTAAAATTTTTAAAATGTATCCTACATTATATAACAATTTGTTTTCCCAGCAGAATCAATTGACTCCACAGCTAGATATGCAGCTTTGTCCCTTGTCCTCATATCCACGTGCTTTTGTTAGGTTATTATTAATCACTTTCAAGTTCCAAAGTAGACGGTGAGCTTTCAAATATAGTAATTCATCTAATCAGCAGCTTCACAAATTTTGTACTCTTAATAATGTCAGAGTAATATATATTTTTCCATATATATATATATATATATCATTACTTTAATTTATATCATTTTAATTTATTTTATCGTATCACTTAGAATTTTAAATGAATCTTAATTTAATTTTGTGATATATATATATATATATATATATATATATATATATATATATATATATATATAGAAAACTGATATTTTTATATAAAATTTTAATATTTTGACATATAGACCTTACTAAAATATCACTATAAATATATAACGACAGTTAAATTATCGCTATAGGCTCTTTATCTCATGTAAAAATATTAGTTCCCTATATATACACACACATATATAAAAAAGTAAAAAAATAAAAGAAAACAAAAGAAGGAAAAGAGGGAAGAGGCAAAAATAAAATTAAAAAAAGAGTAGAAATAATCGTTTTTGTGAGAATTGGTGTTTTAGTAAAAAATGATTCGATTTGAGACATTTATTTTAAAATAGCTCTAAATTTGATAAAAGAAAGCGAAATTCCTAACATTATTTTTACTAATATGAGATCCACGGTCAAACTATGAATACTTGAATTCTATTTCTTAATTGGGTCCGCTTAATGTGTGCCCTAAGGGTACACACTAAGCGCGAAAAATAAGAGATGAGACCCGCTAAAAAATATTTCTTTATATAGTTGCACTGAATTCAATACATGGGGTCCACTAGTATATTATTTTTTTATATATTGAATTCAGTGTGCCTACATAAATAAATAATATTATATATTGTTTTCCGCGCTTAATGTGTGTCCTAAGGGCACACATTAAGAAAATCCTTCTTAATTAAGTGTAGCCTGATATTCGAGAACCAAATAGACGTCAGCATTCCCCCCACCCCAAGAAAAAAAGTTTGACTTTTGTTTTTGTCTTATTAACATTCCGTTGACTAGGATTTTATAAGTATGCGACAAAAATAATTCACAGGGAGAAAACAAGAACTCCTAGGTAATATGAAATTAACTAGGAATGTGTGTAGCAGGTTAAGAGAGTTGATATTTTTTTATAAGAAAAATTGATAATTTTATAAGATAACACTCGTATAAAAATGAGTTTTATTTAGGAGGTGTTTATTAGTTTTGAATATTTAAGTAATTTGAATGAGTTGAATGAAATAGATTTTTGAATATTGAATAAAAAAAATTATTTGATAATTGATATGTCTGAAATATTTAAATAACAAATTTTTATTATTTTACCTCTATGAAAAAATTCAAAATTATTGTAAATTTATTTAATATTACTTAATATAATAACTAATATTTTATTTATTTATTTATTTTTACTTCATTCAGTTGGGATTTATTCATTCAACTAAAAAATTAAACTTAATCATTTAGCTCAAAATACAGACCGATTTAGTCATTCAGATAATTTTTATTCAAAATAAACGTACTAAATGATTGATCGATTCAGTCATTTAACTTTATTCAATCTCAAATAAACATAACTTTACTATTTATATGAGTAAATTTTACGGAATTATTAATTTTTTTAATAAAAATATTAGTTCTCTAGATTAAAACATATATAGGGCTATGATAATGTAAAAGAATAAATTATATAAATAAAAGAAGCCAAATTTTGAATTTAAGGAAATGTAATCATTAGAACAAAGCGTTTTCTATTATCATCATGTGTAGCGGAAAAGTAAAAGTAAACGACAACCGACGGACGGAGTTGTGATATTTGGAACAGTTGCCGAAGCCAAAATATTGGAACGGTTGGTCTGAATGTTCTATACACGTGTGTAGAGATTTTACCAAGAACAACGACATTGTTCTTACCAAATACCACAAGAAGTAAGAAGAAATAAATTAGTCCATCGAAAAGAAAGAAATAAACTTACACAAGGTTGAGATTCTAAATTGTATATATATTATTATTTTCGTTTTAAATTTGTATAAATTGATTTAAAGATAAAATAATAAAATATTATATTCAAACATGTCATACAATTTATTTTTTTGGTCAAATAAATTTTTTTTTATATTTAAACTCTATTTTAAAAATACATTCTATTTTATACATAACATTTATTTTAACTAGTATTCTGCAACCCAACTGTAAATTATGTAAAGGGAAGATATAATGAATTTTATAAATGGATCCCGTCCATTACATTTATGATACAAAATCTCTCAATACACATTTAGTGATACAATTATTTGTAACGATTTTTTTTTTTTGTTAAATATAATTTTTGTGTCGTCTTGTGTGTTGAGAGAAATTAAACAATAAGTGTAATAGAAGTGATCCTGTTACAAGACAAATGAAAAGTGCACCTCATCTGTGAAGAAAAAATTAGGCTCAATCACATTTTCAATGGCATATTTGAAAAATTATGCCAACTTTACTTTTTCTTTAAAAAAAAAACAACTCTCATATTTGAAAACACAAGAAGAAAACATTAAGACTATCCTTTTAGGTCAAGAAATGGTATTTTCAATACTTCATTTTCAGTGTAATGTATGCAATGCACGACCGTACCATGTATATTAAATGTTGTATCTTACACCGAAAATATCATATCCTTTTAGGTGCAGACGAATATATCTTATTACTTTAATTTATTTTATCATATCATTTAAAATTTTAAGTGAATCATAATTTAATTTTATGATATCAATCAATACTAATACATAATAATATAAGAGACGATTGCAAATTTAATTATTTCGAGTCAATTTCATTATAATAATATAATAAGCGATTTTAAATTTAATTATTCCGAATCAACTTTGTTCATTATGAATCAATTAACTCAATTTGACTTAACTCAATTCGAATAAGGTGGAAGGGTCGTTCCTTCTCAAATTCTTCTTCTTCTATAAAACTCTTTTTTCGAAGAGTTATTCCCAAATCCTTATTCTCCCAATATACATATATATCACGTATGTATAATATTGTAATATTTATACATTATATATATATATATATATATATATATAGAGTATTTACAATAATTTTATTTAAAATATTTTAATAAAATTAGAACATCTAAGGAAATAAATAGTTTAATTTATAATAAAAATATTAAATTGTACTATATAAAAATAATAAACAACATACGATGATCAATATTTAAATAAAATAAATAAAAATATTTAAAAAAAACTATTTTATATAACAACGTAAGAGGCAAATTCAATTATTTTGAGTCAATTTTATTATAATAACTTAAGAAGCGATTCCAAATCCAATTATTCTAAGTCAACTTCTCGTTCCTTCTCAAATTTTTCTTATCCCGTAAAACTCTTCTTTCAAAGAGTTATTCCCAAACTATTCTTCTCCCAATATATATATATATATATATATATATATATATAGAGAGAGAGAGAGAGAGAGAGAGAGAGAGAGAGAGAGAGTATTTGCAATTTTTTTTAAATTTTTTTATAATAAAATTAGAACATCTAAAGAAATAAATAATTTAATTTATAATAAAAACACTAAATTATACCATATAAAAATAATAACAACACATGATAATCAATATTTAAATAAAATAAATAAATAATACTTATAAAATAAATTATTATTTTTTTTTACACTAGTCCGTGTCTTACATGGACTATTAAACTTGTATAATTAAAGTGATATATACACACACACACACACATATAAAAAAAGTAAAAAAATAAAGGAAAACAAAAGAAGGAAGAGGCAAAAATAAAATAAAAAAAGAGTAGAAATCATCGTTTTTGTGAGAAATGGTGTTTTAGTAAAATAAATTATTTGACACATTTATTTTAAAATAGCTCTAAATTTGATAAAAGAAAGCGAAATTCCTAACATTATTTTTACCAATATGAGATCCACGGTCAAATTACGATACTTGAATTCTATTTCTTAATTAAGTGCAGCCTGATATTCGAGAACCAAATAGACGTCAGCAATCCCCCCAACCCCAAGATTTTTTTTTTGACTTTTGTTTTTATCTTATTAACATTCGGTTGAATAGGATTCGGAGAAAACAAGAAAACCTAGTTAATATGAAATTAACTACGAATGTGTAGTAGATTAAGAGAGTCGATATTTTTATAAAAAAAATTAATAATTTTGTAAAATTTTATTCATATAAAATTAATTTACATTTATTATTTATATGAGTAAAATTTTATAAAATTATTAATTTTTTTTTATAAAAATATAAATTCTCTAGATTAAAACATATACAGGTCTATACCACTGTCAAAAGAATAAATTATATAAATAAAAGAAGCCAAATTTTGAATTTAAGGAAATGTAATCATTAGAACAAAGCGTTTTCAATTATCATCATGTGTAGCCGTGTAGGGGACAAGTAAAAGTAAACGACGACCGACAGACGGAGTTGTGATATTTGGAACGGTTCTCGAAGCCAAAATATTGGAACGGTTGGTCCGAATGTTCTATACACGTGTGTAGAGATTTTACCGAGAACAACATAATTTTTACCAAATACCACAAGAAGTAAGAAGAAATAAATTAGTCCATCGGAAAGGAAGAAATAAACTTACACAAAGCTTGAGATTCTAAATTAAGCTTTATTATATATATTATTATCTTTATTTTAAATTTGTATAAATTGATCAAAAGATAAAATAATAAAATATTATATTCAAACATACCACACAATTTTTTTTGTCAAATATATATATATATTTATATTTAAACTCTGTTTTAAGAACAGACTCTATTTTATACATAGCTTTTATTTTAACTAACATCCGGTGACACAATTGTAAATTATGTAGAGGTAAGACAGAGATTTTATAAATGGATCAGGATCCTGTCCATTACATTTATCATTCAAAATCTCTTAATACACATTTAACGATACAATCATTTACAACGAATTTTATTTTTTTGTTAAAAATAATTTTTGTATCATCATGTGTACTGAGAGAAATTAAATAATAAGTATAATAAAGGTGATCCTATTACAAGACAAATGATAAGTGCACCTCATCTATGAAGAAAACATTAGGCTTAACCATATTTTCAAGGGCATATTTAAAAAATTATGCCATTTTTAGTTTTTCTTTTTAAAAAAATCACCTCTCGTACTTGAAAAAACACACGAAGAAAACATTAGACTATCCTTTTAGGTCAGGAAATGGTATTTTCAATACTTCATTTTCAGTGTAATGTATGCGATGCACGACCGTACCATGTATATTAAATGTTGTATCTTACACCGAAAATATCATATCCTTTTAGGTGTGTGTGTATATATATATATATATATATATATATATATATAAGAGAATGTTCTATAATAAATATTAACTATAGCTATTATTCTAGCGCAAGGTGCATATTTATTTTTTTATTTATAAAATTTGTCACTAAAATTTTATTATTATGACATCATAATTACATAATCAGTTATTATTTTTTTTTAAAAGTGAACATAAAATAAAATAAAATATTAATATTTTTAAATTTTGTAAATAAAATTATTTTTTGTGAAACAAATATTGACATCACCAAGCAATTTTTCTTAATTAGCTAAAAAAAAAAGGCACCTTATGCTAATTAAGAGGTGCTTAATTTTGTTACTCAATCATCATTTTGTTTAACAAGGCTCCTGAGAAACATAACGGCTAGTGCAGTAATATATATATTTTTTGGTGTAACCTGTTTACTTAGTTAGCGACACATGAAATTTAATTTTTTTTTTCTTCCACCCGTTAACTTAATTAATGGCATAGGAGGATTAATTTTTTATTTTTCTCCCACCCGTTAACTTAGTAGCGCATGAGAATTTTTTTTCCCCTCTCACCCGTTAACTTAGTTAGCGACTTGAAATATATATATATATATATATATATATATATATATATATATATATATATATATATATATATATATATATATGTATTTTTTTTTCTCCTATCTGTTAATTTAGTTAGCGACTTGGACAATATCACAACCATTAAATTATTATTTTAATGCTTTCAGATGCGTTTGCTGGAATAATAGATATAACTAATATTTATTATAGATCATTTCTCATATATATATATATACCCCTTTTCAAAAGAATCTCGTATGTCAATTTATTTTGTTTCACATAAGAATTTTTTCTTTTGTTCTCAAATTTGTTATCATAATTTTATCTTGTCAACACTTGTATGTTAATTGTTAATAAATTATTGTTTTTTTAAGTATATATATATATATATATATATGACAAACACAATTAATAAAAAAATATATCTACATATACATTTAACTTTAACACACAAAATACTATATAAAGGAGACGGATACGTTTATTACTATTTTACCTTTGAATATATTTATGGGTGTGAACTAAAATATATACACAAACATATTCCTCATAAAACTCATCTTTTTGTGAGACAAAGAAAGACAGAGGGGCGTGGGGAAGGAGACCATAGACTTACCAACCAAAGCTTCCAAGAAGAATGGAAGTTTCTACACGCTGAGCTGTTTTATCTTTTTTGAGCAGCTTCACGCGTTTCAAGATAAAAAGAGTATAGTTCTGTTCCTCCTTCCCAGTCTTAATCGGAATCACACTGATTGATTGATGGGAAAAAATGGGTAGTTTCTCAAACTAAACAATCTATCTATCTATATATCTAATCTATCTAATTCATTCACTGCTTACATCACGGAAATAAAGGTGCCAGATATGGTTGGTTGGCTGGCCGACTTATCACCTTTCTTCATTCAATTCAACCATGCAACCAAACCGCGTTTGAATATAACCCACCAAATACTCCTACCAAAAAATATACATATCCACGCCTATATTATCATATATTAAACCTCTCTGTCTATATAAATGACTACACAAACTTCTACTTTCATATTTTCATTTCAAACCATTCCTAATGCCATTTAAACCACCACCACCACCATCATGCAGTTGAACCGCCTCTGTTTCGTTTTGCCTGCAGATTTCGATGAAGTCGAGCAGAAAGATCATGCCCGACTTCAAAAACCAACAAAAAAAGAGACAACACGCCATCGCTGTGCTGCCCATATTCTTGAAATTCTAAGACATTCTCTTTATAGGTTCTTTGAATCAAAATGGGCGACCTTTTGCCACTTTCATGCGCCAAGGAAACATCCCTCTGGTCTGTTTCATGATACAGAGGGGGTTCAGATTTTAGAAAAGGTTGGTGGCAATAATCCAAGAACTTTCAGCTATGCAGAGCTGTATATAGGGTCGAATGGGTTTAGCAAGGACGGGATTCTTGGGAGTGGAGGGTTTGGTAGGGTTTATAGAGCTGTTTTACCTAGTGATGGAACGGTGGTTGCTGTGAAGTGTTTGGCGGAGAGAGGGGAGCGGTTTGAGAAGACGTTTGCGGCGGAGCTGGTGGCAGTGGCGCATCTCCGCCACCGGAATCTTGTCAGCCTCCGTGGGTGGTGTGTTCATGATGATCAGTTGCTTCTTGTGTATGACTACATGCCCAACCGTAGCCTTGACCGGATACTTTTTAGGCGACCGGAAAACGTGGGGCCTGCGGCGACCCTTGATTGGGAGCAGCGAGTAAAGATAATGAAAGGTTTGGCAGGTGCACTGTTCTATCTCCATGAACAGTTGGAGACTCAGATCATTCATAGGGATGTGAAGACGAGTAATGTGATGCTTGATTCCAATTATAATGCAAGGCTAGGTGACTTTGGATTAGCTAGGTGGATAGAACATGAACTTGATGAGTACCAAATCAGGACACCATCAATAAACAATCATCAGTTTCGACTCACACAAACTACTAGAATTGGGGGAACAATTGGGTACTTACCGCCAGAGAGCTTCCAAAGACACAGCACTGCTACATCAAAATCTGATGTTTTCAGTTTTGGGATTGTTGTACTGGAGATTGTCTCAGGCCGGCGGGCAGTGGATCTCACATACCAAGATGATCAAATTATTTTACTTGACTGGGTACGAGGGCTCTTTGATGAAGGAATGGTTTTGCAAGCAGCGGATAGTCGGCTTTCTGATGGGTCTTACAAGCTTGCTGACATGGAGCGCTTGATCCATCTTGGGCTCCTATGCACTCTTCATGATCCCCAATCAAGGCCTAATATGAAATGGGTTTTGGAAGTACTTTCTGGCAATCTTTGCACAAAATTGCCAGATCTTCCATCATTTAAACATCACCCAAACTATATCTCTTTGTCTTCCACAAGCAATAGTAGTAATAGTAACATATCCACCACAAGGGTATCCACCACCACAATCAACTCCACCACGGAAACAATCGCTTCTAATTCATCTATGTTTTTCACAGCCAAGGGAGAAACGATATATGCAACTGCTGAAAATGGAAACGGCGATGTCAGCCCCTCAGACAACAGCCAGCACCGCCGCCCAAATGCTTTCCCCATGATCGAGAGTCCACGTGAAATAAGCTTCAAAGAAATCATTTCTGCCACAAACAACTTCGCAGATTCCCGGAGGGTGGCTGAAGTAGACTTCGGAACTGCTTACCATGGCATTCTTGACAACCAGCACCACGTCCTAGTGAAAAGATTAGGCATGAAAACATGCCCTGCACTGCGGGCACGCTTCACAAATGAACTTCAGAACTTGGGAAATCTGCGCCACCGGAACTTGGTGCAACTTCGTGGATGGTGTACTGAGCAAGGAGAGATGCTAGTTGTGTATGATTACTCAGCAACCCGTCTTTTAAGTCACCCCCTATTTCATCAAGACCATAGGAGTGGGCATCTACAATGGCATCACCGATACAACATAGTCAAATCACTTGCTTCTGCAATTCGTTATCTCCACGAGGAATGGGATGAGCAAGTAATTCACAAAAACATTACTTCTTCATCGATCATTCTTGATTCAGACATGAACCCAAGGCTCGGTTGCTTTGCCCTTGCCGAGTTTTTAACAAGAAATGAGCATGATCATCATGATGTTTCCGACAAAAACTATTCTGTTCGTGGAATTTTCGGTTACATGTCACCGGAGTATATGGAAAGTGGTGAACCAACACCAATGGCTGATGTTTATAGCTTTGGTGTAGTGGTGCTTGAGGTGGTTAGTGGACAGATGGCGGTTGATTTCAGCCGACCTGAGGTACTATTGGTTAAGAGAGTCCATGAATTTGAGGCACGACAGAGGAGATATGAGGAATTGGCAGACTGGAGGATGGATGGAGAGTACAATCATAAGGAACTGGTGAGGATAGTGAAATTAGGGATGGCATGCACGCGCTCTGACCCAAAGCTAAGACCAAGCATCAGGCAGATTGTCAACATACTCGATGGCTATGACAAATGCTTCATTGAACAAGGGCAAAGGAAGGAGAGTGCGGAAGAATGGAAGCGAAAAAACTACTACTCATTGTCACTGATTAAGAGGATCCAAGCTCTAGGGATACAATGATAGATAATAAAAATGGATTTTTTTTGTCATTGGACTTTTCTTTTTGGGGTTTGTTATCATCTCTGTTTAAAATTTGTAAAGTGTTTTGGGTTTGTGCAGTAAGCATCAACAGAAATCTATGCCATCAGGGTTCAGATGTACACAACTAACATCATTATGATGATAAGTGAAGTTCTAACTATAGCAGAATTTACAAATTCACCAGCTTATGATATATAGATTAAAAAAGACTGAATGATGGAGCAATATCCACAATTATTACTTCAGAAAAATATTTAGATTTTTCTATTTTTGGACTATATACATACATACACATCGATATGACTGACAGATAGTTTACCTCACTCCAATCATAGCTTTACCCTACTCTGTTGAGGATCCTGTTACTGGGTTTTCATCATCACTGCCCATTCCGACCCATTTGATCAAAGCAAAAAGGAATTCCCTGAAGCTGACCTGGCCGTTTCCGTCCCAGTCCATTTCTTCTACTTATTCAAAAAACCAAAAAGATTAAAAACAACTTCTACAAGATGGAACTGCAAAAATATAATCAGCAGCAGTATAGATAGTGAGTTAGTACCAAAACGCGTTCTAGTGATGTGTGTAGGTGATCTTTCCAAATGAGAAGCATCATTCATTGCCTTGGCCATGTCTTTCTTGTTCAGCTTTCCATCACCATTTTTATCAAGGAACATAAACGCTTCAATTATAGCATCAAAGGTGGTTTTAAGCAGTGGAGAGCCCATCTCTAATGTCTGAAACATAATCAGAGTAATAATTTGACAAGCAGACATTCACCGAAAATAAGATGAGTATCAGGTTTAGTGAAAATACAGCATGAGAAGAGGTGGAAGGATCCACTAAGAGATAAATGAGACACAGAAGTATAATGAACTCATTGAATTGTATCCCTTCAGTCCCATCCATATCACAATAATCAAACAGATCATCAATTTCCTCTTCTGTAAGTTGAAGATTCAATTTCTGTAAGCAGCTCTTGAGTTCCTCGTGGTCAATAGTTCCATTAGAATCTTCATCTGCATGGAGAAGCATGTATCCAGTGTAAAGAAATTAATAAAAAAAGGAGTAAAAAGAAAAAGAAAGCTAATTAGTTTGCTTTGCTGTAGTCCTCCATAAAAACCCGTCGGGGGACTAGAACTATTAAGCATGAAAGAGAACTTGTCCAAACTCACCACACTGTTCAAATACACCTCTGACCTCTTTCAGTCCCTCTTTGAACTGAGGGAATCTCAAGATTATGCTATTGACTGATCTAAAATTCTTATGAACTAGTGAACTTTTTTTAACCTCCAGAATTTTCCTTTCAAGCTTTGTATCCAATCTTTGATATTTGTTTGGTGTACTTCCACAGCAGAACATGCCTCCTACCTTGTTGGATAATGACTTCAGAGCAGGGCATGGTGAATAAGCGCCTAAGAAATACAGCAATACAAAGAATCAAACTCAAAGGCAACTATAAATATCAAACTGACTATAGTTGGTATATCTTACAACTAGATGTACGCAAATTGCATCAAAATTTCTTTTACGTGTTATTTTTCTAGGTAAATGAGAGATGATACAATGATGTGATTTCTCACTTAAAACTAACAATCAAGGTAGTATCATCAACTGTGTATCAATGGAGAAGCGAACACTAAGGTTTGGGAAAACGGCTAGAAGAGGGGTTTTGGTGGAGGTTTGATGAGTGAGTAGGTCAACGATGTAATGAAGGTTAGTTGGCAGTTGCTACATTTGTCGATGGTAGAATCTTTGTTAATACGGTCAAAAGTAGCCAAGGGCAAGGAGGGTGAGGCATGAGTTGTATCGACCAGGTTAGTAATATAGTTACAGTTCAAGTTATCACTGATAAGCAACTATCGTATCTAGCAAAGAAGAGTGAGGAAAATGCCCTGATTATCTACAAAGACGAGAAATAAGAAAGATATGGTGCAGCATGTAGTTAGACCTTAGTGATAAGCATCAATGTGCTGGTGGTTTTAAATGGATAGCATGTAGACAGAATGCTGACACTCTTGACTGTCCATGGTGTCTGTCATTTTTAATAGTTACAATCGGGTTGTCATGTGCTGGTTAACTATTAGTCATAGTGGTATAGAATTTATCATTCTATGTATGTCTGGAGTACTAAAGGTACGAGTGTTGGGTGACAGTGGAAGCTGTGTTGACCACTAAGATATACAATTGACAAAGTAAAGTTCTATTTACAAAGAGAACAGGATTTTGATTGAAACAATGACATTCATCTTTTATTTACTTTCTTGTTATATACAAAGCACCTAAAAGATGCATCTCTAGATTCAACTTAGCTACTTGTCAGCTATTTTGGCTTATTGTCTTTAAAGCATACTTTCAAACGATAGTGATGCCTTACCTACAATCAAATGCAGAAACATATAGCATCTCAAGAAGGACAATTTCATTAAAATCAAAGAAAGAAAATAAATGGATTATCCGTAATGTTTAAAGTAA
Organism: Hedera helix; assembly: GCA_947179155.2. Taxonomy (NCBI): domain Eukaryota; kingdom Viridiplantae; phylum Streptophyta; class Magnoliopsida; order Apiales; family Araliaceae; genus Hedera; species Hedera helix. Next base: position 32,355,106 of record OX359277.1, on the reverse strand, counting down.
AGTACATCCTCAAGGGTACAAATACACGCAATAATTTCTTTTAATCAGCTAATAATTAGGTACAAGAAAAGAAATCTTTCATTCCACAGATTCACTGCGACAACCAGACCTAACCAGCTGATGCAACCAGTAATACCCTGTCACATACTCACATGGCTGTGCCACAGCCAATTTGACAGATGAAAACATATTATTTAGCCTTTTCAGACTAAGCTATGGTACATTTTCCAAAGAGAACCTTAAAACTATTTGCTGTTTCTCTTGTTATTCAATTCTAAAAACAAGAACTTTTGTTTTCACCTTGAACTTTTGTTATTATATCCATTTTCATCTTGAACCTCTGTTTCTACATCCATTTACATCTTCAAAACTTTCATCTACATGAAATCTTTATTTTTAGAATTTTTTCCAACTTTTACAATTTAGTTGTTTATCCTAATTCCTACTAACATTTATTGATGCTTTGCTCAGGAATGATGAATCAGATTGTCCAACCACTTCCAAATTATCAACATATCCATTAATTTTGTCAATTGTCAGCCACCCATTTAAATGTGTCCTTTATTAATGCATAAATTCAGCAAGACAAGGATACATATACTCAAATCAAATCGATAAAAATTATACCCATTTGATCCTATTATCAGCTTTCAATACATCCAACCGATGATGTTTAAATAAACAGGAAAAAAAAATGAAACAAACACAAGGATCAATTTCAGATTTCCCTCTTAATACCCATAATAACAGCAATTCTAAACCAAAATCCAATTTTTTTATTTTTAGTTTAAAGATTAGCCATCCTTCTTTGATCACAATAAGCAATTCCTCAGCAGAATACAATATAAAAATAGCATTAATTTCGCAGCAGCACACTTCTATTTACAATTTTACACCTAATCATAACAAGTGTTGAGAATTAAGCTTCATACCCAAAACATTTATTTTTTTCCTGGTAATTTTCATTTTCGAAAAAAATACGAAAGAAATTGAAGGGAAAAGGAACAAAAAAGCTTACCCATTAAATCTTTCATGGCTTTGGGAGCGAGAGAGGAGAAATTAAGCTGTGCATTCCCTTTTAACAGATATTATTGTTTGTAATAGGAGATAAAAGAGACAAACGGCAAAAAGCAAAGAATTAGTAGAGAAGAAGAAAAGCGTAAAGGAGGAAAAGGAATATTGGGGTTCGGACATGAGTGGATATCCCATTATTATGCTTTTGAATAGATAAAACTCGCTTTCTTTTTCTGGGTGGATGAAGCGGGATTGCCATGATAGCTTTGACTACAAGCTCGCTTCTTTTTACGCTGTTTGTGAGGTTTAGAAAGGGCAGAAAAGAAAGAGAGATGATTTTAAAAGTTCTATTTCCAAATTTGAGATTTTTTTCGGGGAATTGTTATATTTATAATAATAATAATAATAATAATATTTTCATAATATCTCACTCATTTAAAATAAAAAGAATTTTATAAAAATTTTAATTTTTTTCTAATGATAGAAAAAAAATGATAAAGGAGAGAACTAATTTTATGTTTCACTTTATTAACAAAATTTTCTCTTAATTCTTATCCGTGGAATACTTTAGAAAGAAAGTGGTGAACAACTTTATAAACCCCAAAAAAAAAATCAGAAAAGAATGGAGAAAAGGTGAGGACGCAGATAAAGGTATATTTTTATATGTATCTGAATTAAAATATAATATTCATATTCCACAAATATATACATGAAATATTTATATTTATATTTAAAATATTCTAATATAAATATTATTCATATTTATTTTTTATAATATAATATAAATAAATATATCAAATATCCAAATATTCGTAAATATCGCATCTGTTTAAAACAAACCATAATTTTTTTGTCAGAAGATACGTTGTCTTTCATGAATCTATCTATCCATTTCTAAATAATCGTTCTCCTACTGCTGACATTAATTCTACAAATCATTTCATAAATATACTTGCTCCCTTTGATATTGTCACTTCAGACGCATCACATACAACAGGTTTGGATTTAACTGAAGATTTCTACTGTCTTAGTTCTTATAACTTCTACTAGGACTAGACATTTACCATCTTGGCTGCAAGATTAAGTTCTTACTGATACCCCATAGATTTCACAACTCCTCAGGTATCTTCTTCTTCTGGATTTAACCATGCTATTTCTTTCGTCCCCAAATATGATATCAATCATTTCATTTCTTGTAATGCTTTTACACCTTCACATTTACATTTTGTCTCCACTTTATGTACTTTACAAGAACATCACACGTATAACCAGACTATTAAGGATCCTAGATGGGTTGAGGTCATGAATAAGAAATTGACTGCATTAAAAAATAACCGTACTTGGGGCTTGCTTGCAACCTCTTACTCCCAACAAGAAGCTTATTGGTTGTAAATGTGTTTACAAAATTAAATATCAAGTTGATGGTTTTGTGGAAAGGTTTAAGGTTATGCTACTAGCCAAGGGATATACTCAAGAATGAGGAGAGGACTATCATAAAACATTTGTACCTATTGCCAAGATGGTCACTGTTAGAACTTTACTAGCTGTTGTTGCTACTAAGCATTGACATGTGTTTCAACTAGATGTCAACAATGTTTTCTTACATAGTGATTTTGATGAAGAAGTATTCATGGAGTTACCTAAAGGACATCCAAACGCAGGGAAATCCAACTTGGTTTGGAAACTAGTTAAGTCTGGTTTAAAACACGCTAGCAAACAATGGTTCTCTAAGTTGACCACCTTCTTACTTGATGCAGGATATAAACAATCCTAATGCTGATTACTTCCTTTTTACACTACAAAAAGATACCCGGTTTATTGTAGTTTTGATATATGTTGAGGACATCTTAATAACAGGAAATGATGTTACTAATATCAGTTCTCTCAAAGCTCTTTTAGATTTTACTATTAAAGATCTAGTGGAGATCAAGGATTACCTTGGTCTTGAAATTTCCAGACCCAAGTCTGGTATCTTTATTCGTCAAAGGAAATTTCTTCTTGATATGTTTTCTGATGCTGGTTTCTTGGATGCGAAACCTCTAGCAATTCCTTTAGAACAAAATGTTAAGCTTAAACCTGACGATGGCTTATTACTTGATTTTTTGTGTGCTAAATGATGGCTTATTACTTGATGATCCTTCTTAGTATAGAAAATTGATTGGCAAGTTAATATACTTGACCATCTCTAGACTTGATATAACATACACAGTTCATTTGTTAAGCCAATTTATGTAGACCCCAAGGATTCCACACTTGTATGCAGTTCATAAAGTTGTAAGATATCTCAAAGGTATAGTTGGTCAAGGAATATTATTTTCTTCTTTTAGTACTCTTCAATTACAAGTTTTCTATGGGTACATGTTTTGAATCCAGTAGGTCAATAACTGGTTTTTGCTTATTTCTTGTATCTTCTCTCAATTCTTGGCAATCTAAGAAACACGATGTGGTTTCTAGATCAACAGTTGAGGCAGAGTATAGGGCATTAACAGTAACTACATGTGAATTTGTATGGTTTCATTCCTTATTAAAAGACTTGCAAACCCCTCAAGTTTATCCTACTAAGGTTTATTTGTTTATCCTACTAAGGTTTATTGTGACAATAAAGCTGCTAGAGACATTAGTACTAATCCAATCGTTTGAGTTAAAAAAAAGGTTAAATGAATATATAATCCCGAAGTATGACCTATTTTACATATTGTACCCCAACATTTAAATGCTCGCATCCCGCTACTCAAAGTAATAAAATTCTCGTGATACGCACCCTTGTGAAAAAAATCCTGTGAAAAAAGCTATCGGAGTGGTCATGTGCTCTGGGCACGTGCGTATAATTACAGTTGGCTGTATATATTTTATGTTTGACCATATAAAAATATTTAAATACCAATATAACACTAATAGGTTTTGTATAAATTCTTTATAAATATATATATATTTTTATATTTTTCTTATTTTCATCATATTCAAATGAATTCCAAAAATCCAAAAACCTTTAAACCATTCATCATCCCCAAATCTAAAAACCAAATTAAAGAACAAATTGAAGAACATAAAACCCAATTGCTGAATAAATTGGTGTTAATTTAAAAACCAGTTGCTCTTCACCTTCATAAACCCTCTGATCCAGAAGCTCTCTTTCCCTCACCCATTTCTAAACAATCGCTCTCTCAATCAAATAATAGTATTCAGAAAATTTTCTATAAAATCCAGTAGATGAACAATTGGGCGAGATTATTTGTAAGCCCTAGCCATAGTATAACAGCTGAAACTGAATACCCATGATCTACCAAGATATAGATCTATCCATTTATGAACCACAAAATCTCCAAATTGACCCAAAAATTACATAAATCAGACTCGAAAACCATGCAAATTCAACAATGGTGATTGAAGAGTCTCTTCATCATCATCTCTATCTAAATCCACTATTATTGCCCTACTGATTCCATGTGGTATTTCTTTATTTTGACTAGGTACAGTGATTCCAACATGGGTTTGATTTTAATCTTTACGGCAAAGAAGAGCCTTTATTTTTGATATTTATAATTTATAATTATTTATTTGGGCTATTTAGTTTAACAAATTACTTAATTAGTGAAGTTAATTACTTTATTTTGATTAATTAGTGGAGTTAATTATTTAATTTATCTTAATCGATGGATTAATTGGGTTAATTAATTGAGTAAATTATTTGGGTTAGATACGTATGTATTTATGCAAATTTAAAACATCCAATACGAGTTAAATACGGTATTCACACGGTTAACTATATTTAAATGTTAAATTGTGACACGTGGCCATTTTTTGGCAAAAAAATTGACTAGAATTCTTGATAGTGTCCATCGTCGTTACTTAAGGGTACTTTGGATAGCTGGATGAGAACGTTTAAATGTGGAAGTATGATGTGTAAAATGGTGCATATTTTGAGAGTCATATAATGCATTTAACCCAAAAAAAATTATACCATAAGCCATCAATTTGAGATCATGGGAGTATATATTTTTTGGAAAAAGATAAAAACATAACGAAAATATAATTTGATACACAACAAATTTTTTGTTTTCGAAATATTAAGTTTTACTCGTTGAAATTTGATATTTGTTAAATAAGCGTTCCTGATATTTATTTTCTAGTGCGTCCAACATTTAAAGAAGAGCTCAACAATAAGTTTAAGAGATTTCAGATTCATAATTAGGTCTAGTGACCCAACAAAAGATAATGGCAGTGACCCTAAGTGGGCCCAACTATGATTGAAAAATTGAAAGAAGAATTATATTTATTAGTACATTTTTAAAAAATATTACAATAAAAATGTATATATAAAATATTTATAAAATTAGTACATTTTTAATATTTAATTTTCAAATTAGTGCATTATTATTCCTTTAATTTAGTTAGGTGATTTAATAGATAGTTGGTTCCAAATTTTAAATTTTAAAATTCAAATTACTTAACAATATCTACACCACCAAATACTTTGATATTTCTTTTCTTTCATCTTTTCTAAACTTCTTTCGCCGCTTTCTCTTTCCTCCATTTTATCTTCCTCTGCCGTTTTTTTTCATCTTCTCCAAAACTTCATACGCCTCTTTCTCTCTCCGCCATTTTCTCTGCCCCTATCTCGACTTCATCTTCATGTTCATGGTAGTGTCAATGATCAGTGCCATCATAACCACTATCAATCTCTTCTACACCACTGTTGATAAGCTCATGGTGGTGTCAATTGAGTCTTCGCGTTCATGGTGGCGTCAATGGAGTATTCACGCTCATGGTGGCATCAATGGAGTTTTCACGTTCATGGTTGGATTTCTTGATTTCTCCAGGTAACCAAACACTAATATGGAGGTAACCAAACAATAGCATGTCGATTTTTTGCTGCATTTAATCTAGGTAACCAAACACTAGTATAGAGATAACCAAACACTAGTATAGAGGCAACCAAACACTATTATGAAGGTAATCAAACAATATTATGACAGTTTTTTGCTGTAGTAAATCTAGATAACCAAACACTAGTATGGAGGTAACTAAACACTTGTATGGAGGTAACCAATTCCTGAATGTGTAGTAACTAATTTTTTCGTGCATTAAATCTAGGTAACCAAACATTAGTATAGAGGTAACCAATTTTTGAATGTGTAGTAACTAGTTTTTTCGTACAGTAACTCTAGGTAACCAAACACTAGTATGGTGGTAACTAAACACTAGTATGGAGGTAACCAATTCTTGAATTAACTTATCTTCGATATGTACCTATATTTCTTATTTATCGGTGCTTATTATAACTTAAGTTATGTAATAATCATGGTCTTCTTTTTTTCCTCAGGGTGGTGATCAACTATGACTTCCCATTAAATCTCGGCAGTGGTGTAGAAGGGATTGACCAGGGTTATGACGAAGCCAATCATTGACGCCACCATGAACGTGAAGACGAACTCGACGAAATTTTGGAGGAGATGACTTTAATTATACTTAATGATGTTGGTATGCTAGTGGAGTCAAAGTAGGAGAGAGAGATGAAGAAATTGAATTGAAGTAATTTAATTTACTTCTCCTTGATTTAAGAGATTTGTGAAACTAAATTTACTTCTTCTTGATTTAAGGGATTTGTGAAACTGAAATGATTTAATGTGAGTATTGCATTGCACTCTTTTTGTAATTATTTTGTGGATGCACTAATCTTGTATTTTTTTTCTTAATGGTTGTATGTTATTGTAAAGAACCCAAAATTGAACTACAAAAGCAAAAGTCCCCCAGAAAAAATAATTTTCCGCTTGAGCAAACAAAACATCATGTTGAGTTCGCGATTCGGGTAGTTGACCTTAATTGCGTAGAAAGAGATCCGACCTGACGCAAGGAGATAGCGCAGGTCTTTCTCTATTAAATTTAAATGCATGTTACAAAAAATATGTTAACTTTATATACATGGGCTAATTAAGATTAGTTACAAGATCAATCAATTAAGTTTGAAAGGAGACCAATTATTTGATTTTAATAATTTTGTTAATAATGATCAAAAATTGTTAATAAATAGTTGATGATATTAAAATCAATTACACCAAAAGTTCGAATCATTCAAAATATTTTTAAAATTTTTAATTTTTTTAATAATCAATGATCATATTTGATGAAAAATTCACATGTTCATCAAATGATAAAAAAAATATCGGATTACTTTCATTTATACTACTCAATATTATAAATTAATTGATCGATGTTAATTTCATTATACTATGTAAACTTAGTTATAAAAATATAATGTATTGGATAAAATTGAAAGGAAGGTGTTATTAGGGAGCCAAGTCTATATAAAATATTTTACAAGTGGAGGTCTAAACAATCTTTCTTTTTTTCTGTTTTTTTTTTAAAATTTAATTTTATCTTTATATTTTTTAAGTTAATTTAACTACAACTAGTGCAGAGTGTGATGTGGTTTGGTACGGTTGGAAGCCCAAACTGCACATGAAATCGCTTAGGTGCGGTTTGACAAATCTAAAATCACATATGAAATCGTTTGTAATTAGTGTAGTGTGATTTTGAAATGTGCAGTGTTGCTTCATTTAGTGCGGTTTCGAGTCCAAAACCAATTAAACATATACGTGCTGAAAAATATATTTTTCATGAGAAAGAGAGAGCGGTGTTAGGTTACAATTATAAAAACAAACTAAGTTAAAATGAAAGTACAAAAATGCAAAATCCTATGAACGGAACCAAATAAGGAAAATAGTGGGTTACTTGGATTAAGATTTCCTCTACGGCGATAACACTTATGTCTCCTTCAAGATCATTATGAATGCAGCATAAAAGCTTATTTATTATTTAGTTTGGTAAGTAGAAATTTCCTCTACGGACATGATGTAATTTATGTGTCTTGGTGGAACATGATATATATATATATATATATATATATAGATAGAGAGAGAGAGAGAGAGAGAGAGAGAGTAAAGTTCAAGAGCATACCTCGTAAAGGACATACTTAGCATATCCCCTTTAGCACGGACTCGGAAACGGTTTGGTCCGTCACCATAAGTTCGCCTGTCGCTAACCGTCATTGGGTTCGCCGCTAAAAAGAGTATATGTGGTATGCTCTTTAAGGGGGTATACCCTTGAACCAAGTCATATATATATATATATATATATATATATATATATATATATATATATATATATATATATATATATATATATATTTGTGATAATTCTAAATGTACATGAACATGAACATGATTGAAACCCTCTTGGTGCCTCTTTAACATGTGCAGCATAAAATGAAATTTTATATTTTTTGTGGCTCTGAATGTATATGAACATGACTGAAACCCCATTGGTGCCTCTTGAACATGTGCATCATAAGAGACAATATAAAAAAGCATGCAAAAGTTTCTTGTTTAGCTCGATTAAATATTTGAATCTTGACCAGTCCATAAAAGTGTAACCGGAGAATAATTGCTGAACATATGAAAAATTAAAAAAGAAAGTTATATATAAACATGATCAAGCATGCACCGATGAATATGGAAGAAGCAAGAAACTGAAAATTAATGAGACTACATTCCAACAATTATAATGTGAAACTACACCGACAGTCTAACACCCATAAAGAACTGAAAAAATTGGAAGCAGACAAACCTGCAGGTGCGATGTAGTTTTGATGGTACGACGACACAGTAGATTACATAATTCAAAATAAAACTGCAAATGCAGTTTCTCAACCCTTCTAAAGTCGTCATATATGTTGAAATTGTTAATGTAGTTTTATTGATGCAATTTAATTAATTTTTGATATAATTTCGGACTTAAATTTAATTTCTTGCTCAAGCTTAATTACAATCGTCGGTTGACTTAATTAAATTTTAAATACAAGAAGTCTACATATAATCTATTTTTTTTCCCCTTCTGACCGCCGCCTATTTTGAACTGTGGTAATTTATAATATTTTCCCCCAGTTGGGACTTTAAAATATCTCCTCGCTAAGTTCAGATTTCAGATTCATACATTTTTTAGAAACTAGAAATGGTGGTCACAGATCCAGCTGAAGTTCAGGCCCCAACTGAGCCGCCCAACTATGACCGAAAAAGTGAACTACAAGCTTTTGATGAAACTAAGATTGGAGTCAAAGGACTTGTTGATGCTGGTGTAACAGAAGTCCCTAGGATATTTATTCAACCCCCAGAAAAATTAATCCCCAGCCAAACAAAAGATCATGCTGAGTTCATAATTCCGGTTATTGACCTCAATGGCCTCGAAAAAGATCCGACTCGACGCAAGGAGATTGTGGGCCAAGTCCGGGAAGCGTCGGAGAAATGGGGATTTTTCCAGGTGGTGAATCGTGGTATACCGATTGATGTTTTGGAGGAGATGAAGGATGGTGGACGTAGGTTTTTTGAGCAAGATTGCGAGGAAAAAAAGAAGTGGTATACACGAGACAGGTCTAGAGCGGCGGTGTATGCGAGTAATTTGGACTTGTATTTGACGAAAGCGGCCGATTGGAGGGATACTTTGTATTGCCTCATGGCTCCTGATCCTCCTGAGCCGGAGGAATTGCCTGCAGCATGCAGGTATGGATTATTTTGTTCTTCAAGTTATACTACAATCGCGTTTATTTGCGAGTATTATAATTCCATAACTATATATTTTCATGGTTTATAATCATAAGACAATTAATTTTAGAATTAAATAATTTTAATCTCATATCATATTTATTTTGTCTATGATTATTTAAAAAATTAAATGAAAATTTATAGTTTGGACTATTTTATCTTTACTAATAATAATAAAAAGATTGTATTTTTAGTAGCGTGAGTATAGATGGATAAAAATAAATTCACAGGTCATTTTTTAAAAATATCAAAGTTAATTTTGTACACAAAATTTTAATTTCAAATGATGAGATTATAATATTTGGTTGGACATGATATTAAATAGTTTTTCATTCTATGTAATTTTGTTATTCCTGAATTAATAGTCTCAAATCCAATTTTCAAAATAAACAAAAAACTTAAGCTTAATATATAGTTTAATCTAAATTGTTATCCTTGTAAACAAACGTAACTTTGAAAATTATAATAAGGTATATTATGACGGTTTAATAATTTTAAATATCCTCAGTATTGATAAATTTGCTTAGGGGTATATTTCACAATTCATAAAAAATTTAATTAAAATTAACTTTGGGAGCATGAATGTTTGTGCTTTGGAATTTGAATCGAAGAGAATTTAACTTACAAATATACTATGAAGTATGAACCCAAATTCATTTCCTTGACATGAATTTAGTGCAAACAAACGTAGACCCTGTAAATGTAAATTTCTATAACTTATGGACTAACATGCATGTTTTTTAAGTATTCGGTTAACATGAAATTAACTTTATGGTAAGTTAGACAATTGACCAATATAGTGTTGATATGTAGAGAGAGAAAACACTCGCAGTTTGCGTGTCAACACTGTATTGGCTATTGTCCAACTTATCATAAAATTAATTTCATATGTACCAACTCATTTTGTTCTACCTCAAGATTGTGGTTTCTAAGGTTTATTTATTTTGAACCTTTACTCTACTAGTTGGTTATAAAGGTTTCCCAATCAACTAAAAAAGTGGAATCTAATGTCTTGTCCCCTCATAGAGTCAAGTTACATTGCCCTGGCCTGAAATTATCCGTCATAACATAATTTAAGGGCAATAACATATGACTGCGATCTAGATTAAAAATTAAAATATATAAATTAGATACCCGATACTCCAGGTTAATTAGTTATTTTCTTTTTGTGCAGAGATATTTTGATGGATTACTCGAAACAAGCACTAAAATTGAGCCATTGCATGTTCGAATTATTTTCTGAGGCTCTTGGCCTCGATTCAAACCACCTTAGAGACATGGGCTGTTCCGAGGGGCTCGGTGTTTTGTTCAATTATTATCCGGCATCACCCCAGCCGGAGCTAACCATAGGCACCGCCAAGCATGTTGACGGAGACTTCATGACGGTGCTTTTACAAGATCAAATAGGTGGCCTTCAAGTTCTTCATGATAATCATTGGATTGATGTCCCCCCTGCGCTTGGAGCTCTTGTGGTAAATGTTGGAGACCTTTTACAGGTAATTGATTAACTATGTGTATTTTATTCTAATTCTTTAATTTATTTCAAACACGTTATGCGGAGGATGACTAAGATTATTTATTTTAATAAAAAATTATCATATATAATATATAAAATTAATTAGCAATTTATAATAATATGTTATTATATTATTACGCACTTCAAAATTTTTAAGAATGATTATATATACCTTTAACACAAATCTCCAGTAGTATTATTTTATATACCTTTATCACATATCTCCATTAATATTATATATAATACTCTCCTTGTTCTAAAATATAAAATTTTTATTAATTTTTTAAAAATTAATTTGAGATATTTCACATTTAAAATTTATATGGTATTACAACAATAAAATATTGTAATTACTTATATTTTTTAGGTAATTTATAGACTAAAATTAAATAAATTTATATCAAATATTATGAGTTTAAAAATATCAAAATAAATTTTAAAAAATTAATAATAATCATATTTTAAAACAGAATGAGTATGTAAAATTAATTAACAATCTCCTAATAATAAAATCTTGCATATTATGCACTTGAAAGATTTAGAGAATGAATATATAAATCTACACAAAAAGAAAAGGAAAAAAAATTCATGTTGGAGGAGATAATATGATAAGTATGATTTAGTTTTTGGATAAAGTTTTTACAATTTATTTTCATAAATAACTCTAAAAAAATATTTATTTTCTGGATCAACTCACGACTAACAAAAAAATCCCAATTATCTCTTCTAACTTTTTTGGTTATTCTACTTATTATATATAGTATAGATTTAAATGCAAAGATCTTTGCTCTATTGTTATCAAAATTTACTAGGCAGGAATCGAAGTATACAACATCAAGAAAAGTGATACACGACCAAAGAATCAAACAAAAGATCATAAAAAATGGGTATAATGATTTTTTTTCCTGGTATTTTATTTGAGGAGATCATTTCAAAAGTGGGAGGGTTTAATTATCATTATTATTAGGAGGCCGGGCATCACATTAGTAATGTTATATATTAATCTAAAATTAATTACTTGTTTACAAATTTTCAGCTCGTGTCAAACGATAATTTTAAAAGTGTTGAACACAAGGTATTGACAAACCATGTTAGTTCAAGATTATCAGTGGCATGTTTCCTTGCCGGAACGCCTTCCAAGATTTTTGGACCAATTAAGGAGTTGTTATCGGACGATAAACCCCCAAAATATAGGGACATTACCGTTGAAGATTACATAGCTGAGTTTTATGCAAGAAGGTTTGATGGCACTCCTCCCTTGTTACATTTCAAAACTTAGTTGAAGATTACATAACAGAGTTTTATGCAAGAAGGTTTGATGGCACTCCTCCTATATATATATATATATATATATATATATATATATATATATGAGGACGGATTTAAAACATACATATTTTAAATAATAAATATTTATTAAAACTACGTCAATCACCGCTCTTTTTTAATATTATTTCTCTCTCCTCCTTTTTATATTATCTCTCCTCCCACCTACTTTCTCCCTCCTCCTTTTTGCATTCTCTCTCCTCAAAATGATATAATTTTAATAGAGATATGGTATTTAAAAGAGATATGTTACTTAAGAGGTATGTTTTAAATCCATCATATATATATATATATATATATATATATATATATATATATATATGTATGTATGTATTTTAATAATGATCTGCCGTCCGTTATGTTTTATTAGCAAAAATTCATAAGTGGCTTGTTAACTTTGATGTACTTTTATTCGATGTTTGTTCAATTATTCCTTTATCTCAAATGCAACATGTTATATGTATGTTTTTTTATACATATTTTTAAAAAAACTTGTGTGATTTATAGGAGTATATTATTAACGAAATTTTCATAGTCATTCAAAATAAAAATGTTTTTATTAACTCAGACGTCGGGAGTGATGGTGAAAAAAGAAAAAAGTAGAGTAATAGGGAAAACATAAAAAAATACTTTCTTTAAACTATGTTTATTTGCAACGATAATAATTTCGATATTATAAGCTCAAGATATTAACTAGTAAGGAAGTATTCGAAATCATTTAAGAGATTAGCTGAAAAGGAAGTATAAGAAGATTGAGAGGCTAAAAGATGAGAACTTTCTTGGGATTATATTTCAAAATGACATGTTTATCCTGTAGAGAAGGAGACTGTTATAAATAGCCCAAAACTCATATAAATAGCCCCAAACTCCGCAATCACTCAAACTTCCTTATGCTCTTACGACCCACAAAATATATGAAATCATATTTTACACACCACACATACATATAAAAACACGGGTTCCACTAACACGATATTTTACTTTTTCTATTATTCAAAAATGGACAGCCATCAACTAATTTACATGATATATATCTAACATTTTCAATCATTCAGAAATAGATAGTAATCAAATAACTTACACGAGTATGCAAAACACATAACACAATACTATCCAAATATCACAAATTACTAGACCTGGCAAAAGGGCCTGGGCCAAAAAAAATGGGCTTTGGGTCTCAAAAATACAGCTCAAAAAAAGTTGGGCCATTTTTGGCCCGGCCCGCAGGTTAATTTTTTTTTTTTTTTAATTTATATTGCTTGACATTGTTAACCAAAAAAAAAAAAAAACTTAAAAAATGAATCAAATTGAGAATTATGAAGAATATAAAAAATAATGTGTTATAATTGTAAATAATTAGTGTTAATATTTATTCCAAATATAAAAAGTTAATCAGTTATGTATGTTTTTTCGTGAGTTAGAAAAAGAAATCATGACACACATGAAGAATATTTTATGTCTTACTTAATATTTTTAATTATAGGTCATAATAAAAAAAAATTTTAAAAAAAAAAATTACATAAAAAATCCGCGGGCCGGACCTGCCCGCACGGGCTAAGGGTTATGCAGCCCGCAAAAAACCGAGCCGTTTTTGGACCGGCCCGTCAAAAAACTGGGCTGACCCGACCCGTCCATTTGCCAAGTCTACAAATTACACATAAACTCCATACTTTACACTTATTAGTAATGACCGTACGTATCTAATAACATTGGTGACACTTACATTATTTGCTTTGTATTAGAAGTGCCAAATATGAGATTCAATTAGGCCATGTCGCATATCTTACGATGCTCTAAAATATATAATATCAAACTACAATCAAAAACTTACATCTTACACAAAAACATAGATAACACTTGTACATACGGTCAACTTATAACATTAATTGAATAGCTTCAAAATATAAACAAACTTACAACACTAGAAAAAATTCTAAAGGATAACTAAAATTATAAACCTTTTAAAGTATTGCCAAAAATATTAAAAATAATAACAACTAAACGTCTTCAAATTATAATAAGTTCTTAAACTTAATAATTTATCATCAGTACAATACCAATCAAAATTGTGTGTATAATAAATAAGTTCTTAACAGGTCACAATGTGAACAAAAGATTTATGCGCAAATAAGGATTCTTTTAAAAATGCTATGAACTAAAAAAAATAAGTAATTTTTCAATGTTTAATAATGAGAAACTATACCAAAATAAAATTAATACTGCACAATTCCAATATAGGCAACAAAATACGACGAAACAAAAACTGACAGGCCAGATTTAGAATAATCAAAATTAGGCTAACTTAATTGCAAAATTTTCAAAATCTCAAGAGGAAAAAATTATAGAAAATCTCTTGGGCTTTCCAAAAATATATGGATCATTTAAATCGAACAACAAATAGATTTTATATGAATTTTCAAAGTTCGTTGAATTATTGCCGTTACAGAACAATGTCAATTTACAAATCATTATATGATTCATACAATGATCCTTTATAAATGATGGGTCCTATAGAGTAATTAAAATATAGGATCTATTATTTTATAAAAGATCATTATATGAATCATTACATATAGCATTTATGATGGTAGAATCTCCAAAATTATGTATTTCACAAAAGTTTTAGATCATTAGCAGGGCTTTCCAAAACGTACAGAATAAAACAAATCGAATAAGAAACAAATTTAATATGAATTTTCAAACAGAGCTTGAATTTTTAGACAGATTTTGCGCAAATTCAAATTCAAATTAAAGGAAGCGAAGATCCGTACCTTAATTAGTAAAATATCCCAAAATTCATCGCCAATCATATTTCTCAAGAACCCTTAATTAATGGTTGAAAAAAACTCTAACTTAAAATTATAATTAAAAGGGTATTTAGCGTTGAATAGATTAAAGGAATTAATGAAAACATTAAAAATAAATATTTTTACCTTAAAACTAAGAACTCTGTATAATTTGATTAGTCATTAACATCAATGATTCTCAATGTTTTTAACTTTCTTCTTCTCCTTTGCTAAGGAAAAAAAGAAAACGACATAACTCTTTCTTTTTTCTAATTAAAACTATATAGACCTTTTAACCTAAACTGAATTTGGTCAATGCAACTAATAATTTTATTAAACAAAATCAATCACTAAATAATAGTAAGAGAATTACTCAGGTTTACAACAATACTTGAATTAGATAAAATATTAATTGGATCTTATTTTCTATTTTAATTAATTATTTAAGAGGAAAAAAATATACACAAAATACGGGATGTTTGATAACGAGTTCCAAATAATTTGTGGTATCAAACCCCTTCTTTAAATAGAAATAGTCAGAATTTCAATTTTCAAGCATCAGTGGTGGAAATATTTTTGAACGCTTTAGAGTAGGCAAGTATCTGTAGCCTAATATTGTCTTCTTTCTTTTAGGGTTTGAGATCTATACCCCCTCTCCAGACTATATTCAACAAAAGTTAAATTAAAGAAGTCCAAAAATATATGCCATTATAATTATTTCTTCTATTAACATAACAAGTTCACCAACTCCGTGCAAAATACGGACTATATGAGTAATAATTTATTATATTATTAAATGATATAATATTTAATTAAAATTTTGAGAAAATAGTTGTATTTTTTATATTATTAAATATTTATTTAAATAATAAATTATTGAATTATATATTATAAGTTTTTCGATTAATTATTAAGCTAAACTTTTGAATGGAGTTTAGATTTAATGATGATTATGAGAAAATAATTATTTTAATTTTATTTATGTTTATAATGTCGTTCTATATTATAATTTATATTGACAAAATTTGTTTGAAATTCTAATCCAAATAGAACTTTGAAACTTAAGATTTAATTTAGTTATAAGAATTTGTTAGTAACGAATCTCCTATAATTTTTTTAACAAATTCTACAGTTATTATGTTTTAAAAAGATTTACTATATTATTTATACAATTAATCGTGGGATTTGATAAAATTTTAAGTTTTAATGAATTTAATTTAGATAGGACATTAATTCAATAATGAAGTTCACCATTAAAATTAATGTTGATAAATCACGTCATATGTTAAGAGTGTTTTTAATATTTTAATATCTTAAAAAAATTGTAATAATAAAATCATCCTGCATAAAATTTATTAAGATATATTATCTTACATAAAATTGTCATTAAAAAAAAAACTTGTATTAAATTTGGTAGAACCAAAACTAAAAATTCTTTTAGAAATTCCTTTTTCTATCAAAAATATTAAAACGAAAAAAAATAACTTCTTTTTTACTAACAGATTGGTTGCTTTTGAATACTTTATAAATTTAGATAATATTTAATTGTGCAAGTTTGGACAGTACTTGTATTAACTTGGATAAAAAAACAAAAGGCTTAACCAAAAATTTATGAAAAAAAATTTAGCGAAACCAAATTTATAATTTTAATTATATAGAGTTGACTAGGCATTTAGAAATATTTTACGGTACTAAGCAGACACTGAGCTTTCTTAATTATTTCATCAACATTTATTATATGATCTTCTCCTCGAACCAGTAATTAAAGCTCAGTAATATAAGGTAGATCAACATATTATAAATCGAAAAAGATTACAAAACATCTGAATTAATGACATTAACTAGTTGTTTATACCAGTTATGGTCATTAAGTGATCATATGACCATAGAAATTCTTCCTCAAGAATAGGAGAGGGTGGATATAAAAATTCAGGGTCCGTTAATGGTGGGCTCATGAAATTTGCCAAAGATTCAAAAGAAGTAAAAATATCATCTCCAACCCAAGTCATTAGATCACTTAAAGGGGCATCAGAATAGCTCGAGGGCATCTCACTGCAAGATGATGATGCTTCCGAAGATGTTAGTCCTTCCCTCGAACTGGTAGTTTTCTTTTGATCCGAGGGAATATAATATGAAAATGATTCTCTTTCTATCTCTAGATTGATGTTCTCTTTTAATATATGGGAAGACAGATTACAAGATTTCCTTCAAATTGGCAAGTTTCACTACTAGATTCTCCCATCTCTTTGTTCGATGGCAATATTGAATTTTGTACTAGTTTTGTGCGTTTCTTGAGATGGGTGTGCCAGTAATTTTTTATTTCATTGTCTGTTCTTCCGAGTAGTTGTTTGGCAATGACTGACCATCTGATAATGATAGAGAAAATGTTATGTTATGTTATGTCCTAACTAGGAAAAAAGAATCTACAATAAGCAGCAGTACTGGATATGATTAAGTTACCCAATCACGTATAATAATTTATATATGTTAATGATTTCCCTTTTTCAAGTATCTTATCTATTTGGTCCGAATTCATTCTTGTTAATGATATTGGATGATATATTCTTCATCTCTATATGAAAAAGAAGAAGAAGAAGAAAGAAACATGATCTTCTTCATAGCGACATACTTGGGAAGTTCCCTCCAGTTCCGGTGGCCATATCTATTAATGTAAGCTTTCAGCTTATAAATTTGTCTTCTTCTTTACTCCAATTACCTTTCCTCATCCTTGTTGATCTCACCATTCTAACTTATATATTAAGTTATTCTTGAACGTGTTTGAGCTGAATTGAGGATATGTAATTAATAGATTGATTGATCTCCAGATAGCCAAGAATTAATAACTTAAATACTTTTAAAAACTTATCCAAATTATTGATTGGTACGGATTTTTATAGTAAGACTGAGAATCAACAACCCTAGATAGGAGGATTATATTCGAGAAATCGACTTTTACGCAACATATTTGAATGTTATGTATATACCTAGAGTACAAGAGGTTGATCTCCTCGAATACCAAAACAATAAAAGGGTCAGATACATATTTGATTTACCTTAAGTCTTAGTTTATGGTCTTTAGAGACCGTTCAACAGTAAAGACTCAATCATTTGTTTTAATTGAAATTTGACTCTTGTTCTTTCACAATTATATTATATTATTGAAATATCTGAAATTATTCTCAATCAATCATGATATATCAAATCTTGTATTTACTGTTCTTAAACTTGCTGAGCAAGCTAGTTGATCACCCTTATTATATCATGAACCATTTTTCAGTTAAGTCTGAGTGCTCTAAGAAAGACAAGGGTAAGGGAAAAGCCAAACTTTAGAATTTTTATGTTAAATAGTCTATTTGTTTAATATGTAATTAAAGTTTGTAAATCTTTTATAATCTCTTAAGATATGTACTGTTTATGTTAAAGTTAAAAGACCTTGGGATTGTAATCCTTTTATGAGGAACATATATGTATTATTCTGTGAAATTTAATGAAAACTATGTATTTAGTTGTTGTTATGTACTCTTTCCGTCCCTTAATATAAGACGTTTTAGAGCTGTGCACAAGAATTAAGATAATGATTGTATAACATTAAATATAATATCAATTGTCTATAATACCCTTAAATCCTCATTTTATCATAGTTATCTCATACTCTTTCTCACACATTTTCCCAAAATTCTCTTCTAAAAAAACTCATTAGTCTATTAGTATTCTATTTCTCATTGGTCTCTCTCTCTCCCCCGGATAAAGTACAATTCTTTAATTTAGAAATTCTCTTCACTCTCTCTCCCTCACAATTTACTGTGCTTGAAAACTTCATTTTCATGTTTTCCATTTTAAACACAATAAAAAATGGCACTATGCACTTTAAATTTTTTTTGTTAATTTTTTATTTTTTTAACTTTCCCATTATTTTTGTTTATAAAAAAGATCTGTAGGCCACATGAATTTTTAGAAGGAAAAAAATACAACTAACTTCAACATGGCAACAAGTAAAATTATATATTTGAATATTATTCCAAGTGATGAAGAAAGTCAAATGAATGAGTTGAACGAAAATCAAGAATTTTTGAGAAATAATTTTGATTTGAATGTTGATATTAAAATGGAAGAGTTTTATTGGGATAAGGAGAGATAGAGGGGGAAGAAAAAAAGTTGAAGAGTTTTGTTGGGATAAGGAGAGAGAAAAAAGTGGCAGAGTAATGGGGGGTAATTTTGGAAAGATTGTAATCAATTCTCCTAGATTATAACAAACGTCATATAATTAAGGACAAATAAGAAACTTTAAAACGTCCTATTTTAAGGGACGGAGGGAGTATTAGATTGTGAGCACTAAACACGAAGTTATGAAATTTAGATTAGGTTCACTCTATTCGTACAATACAACTTTAAAAACTGAACCGTATTTCTAAATATAATATTGCAACTTTCGAATTGTAAGATAGATAGATCATTAAATAAAGTTCATCATTTAGTATTAAAAGATGTCATGAACATGCCTTTGCGCAGCCCACAATTTTTATTTTTTATTTTTTTTTCTTTTATGTGTCAAGTTGTACAAAATTAAAAAAATAAATGGCGATGTCTTCATTAAAAAGTGTGATGACCTCAGACCTACTGTTTGTCATCTTGCCATTTATCAATAACAGTCTACATGACGTACACCACGTGTGTGTTAAAAAGGAAAACATAGGATACTAAAAGATAAAGGTAAAAAATAATGGCAGAGAGAAAGTTGAATGAATGACCTAAGAAAGTTAGAAGAAAATAGAAAAGTAAAAAAACTTCACAATTCTTTTTATACATAAATAATTTCTATTTCTTTCTTTCGTTTTATAATATGGATAGATATCTTAAAAGAATGCATACACTGTGTTTTAACTCTCTCTCTCTCTCTCTCTCTCTCTATATATATATATATATATATATATATATATATATATATATATATATATATATATATATATATATATTCCTTTTCTTAAAAATATAAGATTAATATTTATTTTTTAAAAGTCAATATTATTGTTTTAAAATTTTAAATGAACTGAGACTCATAGGAAAGACTGAAATGATCTTCATATCACTTCCATTCTGTCTGTGTTGACTGCAATAATGTCTAATTTTGAATAATGACATAAATTATATAACTGGATCGGACGTGTTTTTATTTCTTTAGCCAAATTATGCTAACTAGTCAATCCCTAATTGTCAAATTTCTTATGCACGTGTTATAAGAAGTATGTCAAATCAATTTGTGTATCATTTTCCTTTTGTCCAAGGGTCGATGAAAACCTAATTAACTAATTAAGGGAGAATATAAATAATCTTTAGAAGTAATTGTAGAATCTGAAAAGAAGTCCTAGGTAACCCCAAAAGTCATAGGATTATCAAAGTAATCGAACTACCAGTTCAATACCTGTTGATAAATCTAATGCCCAGGTGGAGGCAAGGATTGAAAGAGAAGTGAAAAGGCGACTCCAAGATCGCCAAGGAATACAATCACCCCAAGTAGTTCAAGGAGTAGGGATTGGATGAATGATATATAAGGTAGGACATTCACTATTCACTCAGGATATCATGGATGAACCCTTTCTTAAAGGCTTCAAGATACCCTAGATGGATAAGTATGATGTAATAGGTGATCCTACAAACCATGTACTTACCTTTGATGCACTTTTCTCCTGAAGGGCCCAACCTAAACTTGGTGCAAATAACTTACTCCAACCTCAATAAGTTATTTAATTTTGATCAATTGATGACTAAGTTATTTGTAAACCAATTTATTGGAGGAAAGACTCATGTTAAGAGTTCAGCGTTGCTTATGGTGGTGGTTCAGAGGAATGGTGAATCCCTGAGGGACTATTTGAACTGTTTTACAAAAGAGGCATTAAAAGTTCCAAATCTCGATCAATATGTAGTAGTGGTGGCTCTCACTAATAGGACAACAAATGAACATTTGAACGTGTCCCTAGCTAAGAATCTCCTAACATCAATAACAAAGCTTCAAAGGAAAGCAAGAAAATATATGGTCGTTGAGGATATTGTTCAGCCCAGAGCTACTGTAAGGGTTGATGACAGGAAAAGGAAAGTTAAAGCACTAGGAAACAAGGACAACAACAATATGAAGAGATCAAAAGAAAGGAATGAAGCTTCAAAGGTGGCACCCTTTACAAGGTACTCTAGATATACACCCCTCACTTCTCAAAGAAGTCAAATTCTAATGGAGATAACATCTGAACCTTATATAAGGTGGCCCAAACCTATGAGGGTTGATGCTGATAAAAGGGATCAAAGTCAGTATTACATATATCACAAAGATCATGGACATGACACTAATTATTACAAACAATTGAAGGATTAAATAGAATACCTCATAAGAACAGGTCATCTAAAGAGGTATGTTAAATAGGGGGATGCAAGAAAACTTAAGGGTGACAGAGATAATAAGAGTGAAAGAAGAAAAAGGGATAACTATAAGAATTAGAAT
Source organism: Hedera helix (assembly GCA_947179155.2). Classification (NCBI taxonomy): domain Eukaryota; kingdom Viridiplantae; phylum Streptophyta; class Magnoliopsida; order Apiales; family Araliaceae; genus Hedera; species Hedera helix. The sequence goes on along the minus strand of OX359277.1, from coordinate 32,333,377 downwards.
GAGAACCATAATAGGAAAAAATGGAGGGAAGAGCCCTGAAGGGACCAAGATTCACCTGCAAGAGGGGGAGTTATTCATGTCATCTCTGGAAGACCAACAGTTGGAGGAACTTCATATTCATCAAGGAAAGCATATGTCAGGGTGATTCTCATAATAAAAGTACCACCAAAGATCACATAGCTTCTATGCCATTTTTCCTACCATCCCATGAAGGTTTTTATCTTTGCTAACATCACATATGTTCGAAAAATTCATTTCTAGAAATTCTGTAACTCGTGATTTAATTTCAGATATAGTGTTACCAGACTGCTCACCAATGAACACATAGCCTTTAAAGTGTTCAGAGTACCTTATAAAGATATACTTCTTACCCAATGGACGCAACTTATCATGCTTATGAGAAGTGTTGTGAACATAAGTTGTCGAACCTTATAGTTTAAGAATATGTGCCCGAATCGCAAGCAATCATCTATCATAGTAAGAAAATAAGAATGACCAAGTCTATCATTCATATTCATTAGGCCATAGATCAATATCCGAATGAATAAGTTGCAATAATGTATTTGCCCTTGCAGCTTTACCAAATGATTTTCTAGTAAACTTACCTGCTAAGTAGTGTTCACAAGTAGGCAAGTTAACTTTGGTGGATGGACCTAGAAGACCTGCACAAACTAACATGGCCATCCTATCTTATCCAATATGGTCTAATCTAGCATGCCATTTTATTAAACTACTATGTTCACTCTCAACATAAATAAGATAAGAATATGAATATGAATTATCATTATTACGACTAGAATTAACGATATTCAAAACCATTATTAATAAAACCATATCCACAAACATTTATCCTAAGAAAAATAGTAACATATCCTCGTTCAAAAACCATAAAAAAAACCATATCTTAAGCTAGTAAGAACAAAAAATAAATTATGTTAGACATCCGGTGCATAAATTATACATCCTACATAATTAATGCAGAGCTTCCTTGCTTTTCCAATTTATAAATGACAATTCCTAGCACGTCCATACTACAGTCATTCCCCATGCATACTTTTCTATGTGCGAAAAAATGCCACGATATTCCTCGAACCTAGCTCGATCTCTAGATATGTAGTATGTTACTCCAGAATCTACAATCTATAAATGGAGAGATTGAGCAACAAAAGTTCTAGAAATAACATTACACATAATTAATTTGATCAAAACTAGGGAATACCTTTTTCGGCTCAGTGCATTCATGAGCAAAGTGCCCTATTTTTTCACAATTGTAACAAGTCATCTTAGTTTTATCCTTCTTGCTAGCCAATTTCCCTCTTTTCCTCTTGACACCTGCATTTGGTGCCTTATTAGGTATAGGAGAAGGAGCAGCAGCAAGAGCAGAAACATCTTTCTTTCCACCATTTCTTCGCTTGGATTTTTCCTTGCGAGAACTAGACTCAACAACATATACCTTGGATGGCTTAACATTATCTAAATGCTCAGCCTCAAGCTCCAAGTGATACTGAATATCTTTAAATTTTTTGATATTCATTTGTGGGTCATATTAACCCACATATATATGTTCCCAATCATCTGGGAATGAACGTACCACAGTTGAAATTTGCCGATCATCCGATAGGTCATTGTCAACAGTCTTTAATTCACGAATCATGTTCGATATTATTCACATATGTTTTTCCATGGAATGATCAACCTCCTTATAATCGTTAAACTTGAAAGTTAAGTTGCACAACCTAGTCAGCGAGGTGCCTCTGAACTTGGTTTTAAGAGCTTGCCACATCTCGTAAGTAGTTGAATACTCTTTGTACTCAAACAATAACTCATTGTTCATACTACTCAAGAGAGTAATGCGAGCAATTTTGTCTTTCTTGTGCTAATTGTCAAAGGCAGCAAGCTTTTCAACATTTTCAGCATCGTTACTAGTTGACTTAGTTTCTTTAATAATTAAAGTCTCTTCCACTTCTAACTCCTTAAGTACCATGCAGACCTCACGATGCCAAACATCATAATTATCCCTATTGAACTTTTTACCCTTATTAAGATCTTTAATTATTTGTTTTGAAGGCATATAAACAATCAAGAGAACCTTATTATAGATATTTTAAGAGTTCACCATATTATTAACTTGTCTTTGCAGCATAAATCAATTTTTTTAAAAAAAATAATCAAGTATAAATACAAAAAGAAAACTTTACTAAACTTGAGGATCACAGTTTGAGTATATATTTAACTATTTTATTATAATTTATTTTGCGCAAAGATATGCATAGAATTTAGGAATTAAACTAAAAGTTTTTCTACCTAAATTCTTCCCATTAAGTTCAAGCATATATCAATGTTTTAAAGTATGCATTTAATCCCTAATATGTTTTTACAAATTAAAAAAAATATTTAAATATTTCAAATATTTTATAAGGATTAAATTATTACTCATATTATTTCAAATAATATGCAACACCATCCAAAACAGATCATATAGCTATTAGGAAATTTTATATAGCATACTAACATGTTAATAACATTTGTAATTTATACAGTTTATAAAAATAAATTGTACAAGCATAATTTGACAAGAAAATTAGTTTAGGCCACTAAATAAAAACATTTCCCAACACCTCAGGTGGTTAAATGAAAAAATAGCTTTTTAGTATCTATAAATTTTTTGGACAGAAAAATCAACTCTCCATTCTTTTAAACAAAATTTTAAAATAATTTATAATTACAAATTAATTCCTAAAAACTCCAACTCTATCAAAAAAAATAATAATTTAAATATACAGAAAAGACAGAAATTAAATATAATTAAAAAAAATCGAAGTCGAAAAAAATTGGGAAGGCAGCGCATGGATTACATGCATCGCTGTTGCGCATGGTCGTCGTAGCTAGACGCGCGTATGACACAACTATTGTCTAGCAGGCTACTGACATGGCACTTCTGCTTACGTGGCAGCGCTAATCCATCCACACGACAAAGGTTTGACCAATCCTTTGGACCGTTGACTCTTTATTACGTGGCATATCCGGATTGGTCCACGTGGCGCTGACTGGCTTGGTCTAGTACACGTGTCAAGACACTGAACCAACAAAAAAGTGACACGTGTCTAACACGTCATAGTCCTCTACCTTCAGTTAGGGTTTTTCAAATGCAAAATAACAGTTTGATACCCTTTTTTAGAATGGTCATAACTTATTTTTAAGTCCAAAAAATGCTAACAAGATATCCATGGATTCGTATAAAAAATTCTATACTATCATGTGATTAATAATTTGATACGAAGTCTAAGGAAAAATAGTTTTGAATTTTAAAAAACCTCCATAACTATCTAGGGTTTGAATTTTCTCCCAAAATAGAAAATCAATTTGCACAAAATTTTGTAGGCTATCTAACCATCATGTAAGCTATAACATAATGAAATTTCATGCTCAAAGAATGTCTTTACATGTTCTGCCTTTAAAAAGTCAGTTAAGCTTTTAAAGAAGAAACATGAAATGCTTACATGGCATTATGAACCGCATGTGCACAAATTCTAGTATTTATAAGCTCTGATACCAATGTAACAAATTGGACCATACATGCAGCATACCTCTTGAAGCGTATGCCCACAATCATGATCGGCTAGAATCACGTACTTTTCAAACTCAGTAATTCACATATTCTCAGAGATGATATAGACTACGTTATCAAGAGTACTGGATATAATTTACATGATCCGAGAAGATAAAAAATTTCAAGTTTTGCGAAATGAGCTCTAATGGCTATGACAAGCTCTTTTTTCTATCTACGTTGCTAAAAATATTATTAGCTCTCTTATTATTGTGTTGTTCTCTTTCAAAGTGAAATTTTATACACATTATATAAGCCAAGAAACCATATTGGTTAATTTAGTTGTTTGATTTGTAACTCCCAAATCAATTAACCTTAACAACCCAATTTATAACCCCTATATAACATGTAACTCCAAAAGAGAATTAAGAGGTAGATTAACACACATGTTCATTGTATCTAGACAATGAATCATGTGTTTATACCCATCTAGTACATCGCTACATGAACTCTTCGATTCAGGTCTATTAACCAACACCAACTTAGCATAATCTTGAAACATAAATATTGGTTGTGTCAATTCAGTCCAAACAACTCGAAACAAAAAAAAAATAAAAATAAAGTAATTGTATGGTGTGTATAATGCACACCACACAGTTATATTGTGTATAACGCATACCATACTTATGTTTCTCTTGTCACTTTTTGTTCCTTCGTCCTTTACATTTTGTGGCGTGTATAATGCATGATAACGTAACCTTAGAAATGTTGAGAATATGACGACCCCAAATTTGGGTTCCATAACCTATAGTTTGGTTCTTACTATCTCAAATCATAATAACAACTAAATACATAGTCTTCATTAATCTAGCGAAAAATACATACAGTTCCTTACAAAAAGGTAATACATTCCCAAAGTCTTAACCTTAATCTTCATCAAATCTATCTAAAGGGATTACAAAAGATTTACAAAAGTAATTACATAGAAAATAATTAATTATCATGCATTGAACTAATATAATCTTTGGCTTTTCCCTTGCCTTTGTCCTTTTTGGAGCATTCGGGCTTAGCTGAAAATAAGTTATGATATAGTAAGGGTGAGCAACTAGCTTGCTCAACAAGTTTAAGAACAGATAATACAAGATATCTTATGATTGAATGGAAAATAACATCAAAAGTTTAAAGAATAGATAATAAATGTGAAAGAACAAGAATCAATTTTTAATGTAAAAGAAAGAATTGAATCTTTACTGCTGAGTGGTCTTTAAGAACCATGAACTGCTGCTAAAGGTAAGACAGATATAGATCTGCCACCTTAGTAGTTTGATACTCGAGGGGATTAACTTCTTATACCTTATGTATATGTATAACATTCAAACATCTTGCGCAAATATCGGTTTCCCGACAAAATAATCCCCTTATATAGGGTTGTTCGTTCTCAGTCTTACTATAAGAATCCGCACCAACCAATGATTTGGATAAGCTCTTAAAATATTCAAGTTGATGAATTCATACATGTAGTGTCTAGCCGAAACAATTAGCTTAGGCATTCTTAAACAATTCTTAATTTAATGAACTATAAGTCCTGCAAATGCACTATGTGCGAATACAATAACAATACGGATGTAGAATAACTTTTAGTAATTAAACCACTTAAATTTCTGAGGAAGTAAGTGCAAGTCTAGGAACTTGCTCAATAACAATTTGAATAGGTTTAAAGAACTTGCAAAAAATAAATACAAGTTAAGGGTCAGTGAACTTGTCTTATTTGTTGTCTACTACTAACCAATTCAATTTACTATTATTTGAATAGACCTAACAATTTATCAAATTGATCTTTCAATTAGAATCATATATAGGGTAATATAATAAACTTTGCATATATTAACGTTGTTATACTTAATCACATAATTAAATAATTAAGGTATAGTAAACACTTAAGAGATATTATCATTTTTTTGATAATATTTTAATCACATAAAACCTATATTAATTATTAATATAGTTCAGACTCCTATTTAATATTATTAACAATTTAATAATACATTATTATCCTTATAATATTATTAATTATTTAATAATATTTTAATACATAATATTATTAAGTATTTAATAATATTTTATTTATTCCTTAATATTATTAATAATTTAATAATATTTAATTCATTTTCTAATATTATTAATTATTTAATAATATTTTATTCATTTTTTAATATTATTAATTATTTAATAATATAATATTTTATTCATTTACTTAATATTATTAATCCTTTAATAATATTTTATTTATTTTATAACATTTTATGAATTTAATTATATTATTAATCATTTAATAATATTTATTCTCTTTTACATATTAAAATAACTTTTCATAATGTTTAAATTATATTTATTGATTCAAAAAATAATAATATAGTTTTTAAAGTATTTTTCACTTTCTAACCCGAACCGACCTTACCTGGCCCGAAATTAATTTAAATTCCTGGAAAAGGAACGGTGCCCCGGCGCCGTACTGCAGTAGCCAAATCTAACTTTTTTCAGATTTTTTAATTTTGACACTTTTGATTCAAACTTGCATAAAATAAAATCTACACGTCTAAATAACACAAAATAAGTGTTGACATCTTCGTAACTTTTTGTTTTGCAACATTTAATGGTTTGATCACATTTTTGAAAACGTTTTGAGATGAAATTTAAGATCGAACCACCTAGGATTTCAAAATCGACATGTTTTGCGGTAAGAGCCATAACTTCTTTGTTTTTCCATATTTTTGAGATATTCAAGTTGTGTTGCCTTCATAACTCATGCATACAACTTTCTAGCCATAGAAATTATATATCTAACTTGTACATTTCAAACTACAACTATAAATAGCACTTAGCTACCTAGGGTTTACTGGTAAAATATTATATGAACTTTTCTTCCATTTATTTGCATATCACACATATAAATACATGTAATAAACCTATCAAACCATGAATATACCTATATATCATAGTTTTAGACTTTTAGAGCATCTAAATAATTTTTTATTGGTTAAAAATATATTTTGACCATAAAAAACATATATAGACCCTTAAAATGAAATAAGGAAGAGGTAGAACACTTTTCAACCTCTTGGACTTGAATGCTCTTCTTCTCTTGGCTATGAACTTTGTTAGTGACTCTACCTTGACTATTCTCTAGTAATTTCCTTGGTGAATTATCAAAGTTACAAGAATTCTCCTACTTTTCTCTCTTGGAAGCTCTTTCTTTTCTCTCTTTTTGCTCTAGCAAATGACTACCCAACACAACTAAGGTGTGGAGCATTCTATTTATAGAACTTCCTTAATCACCATCAACATTCACTAATCAATTAACATTGGTTAAATTAAGAGCTAATCTAGATTACTATTTGATAGATTGGCATAAGGATTGACATGTTGATTGACTAGGGTGGTTGAACAACTAAAGTGAAATGTGAAATTAAAGTAACATAGCTCAACAAGCCACCCCATGTGGGGTCCCCTCATTGACCGGCCAAATGGGGAATTTTATATATTGAGCAATTTTGACTTTCATTTGGGCTCCACTTTGGACTTAAGAATTAAATGTGTTGGACTCATTCATTTAATTTGTTTGGGCTCAATTTATTTATTCTATTGGGCTCCCATTTAACTAACTCATGCTACATTTAATTAAACAAACATTGGGCTAGTTTAATTATAACATGAACCGATATTTAATTTAATATATAGGCTACTAGGTTAATTAATTGGACCTAGTTTAATATCTCATTTGAACTTAAAAATATAATCCAATTAGATTTAGTTTAATTAATTCTATCACCTTACTTACTTATTAAATAAATACACACATGCATAAGTATATTCATTTAATTACATCAATGCACAATTAATTAGTACATAATTTTTAATTCATTGCTAATTATTTAATAATTACAATTACAATGACATATAGAATTCGTGGTCATTACATTCTCCCCCCATATAAGAATTCTGTCCCTAGAATTACAAATTTAAACTACTCAAAAAAATTTGGATAGCTAGTCTTCATCTTTTCTTCAAGTTCTCACGTAGCTTCTTCTGCGTTGTGGTTCCTCCAAAGGACTTTGATAGAATGTATAACTTTAGCTCTTGAAGTTCAGTAGGAGTCATTCGGTATGGGGCTTTGGAAATAGGCTTAGTATCGGGTTCAAGATTAATACAGAATTCAATTTTCCAGTTTGGAGGTAAGCCGGGAAGTTCATCGGGAAAAATATCAAAAAACTCATTAACAATAGGAATATCATTCATGTTTGACACATCTTTGTTCAAGTCAGTGACATGAGTTAAAAAGGCTTGACATCCGTTTTTCAATAAACGAGTGACTTTATGGCTATAAATGATAGTTATAGATTTTAATGGTTTAATGGTTTGAATTTGTATGACAGGTTGATTAGGAATATAAAAACTAATGATCTTTTGAAAGCAATCAATTTTAGCATGATGATTAGTCAACCAATCAATTCCTAAAATCACATCAAATTCATGCATTTCCAAAGAAATAAGGTCAACGGGTAATATAAGGCTGTTGATTTGAACTAAGCAATATTTATATATAGTAGATGTAATGGCTATTGCTCCTAATGGGGTTTCAACTGATAAGTCAAAGTCCAAATTTTCAGGAGTTAAGTTTAATCGTTGAGCACACGCAGGTGAGATAAAAGAATGGGTAGAACCAGTATCTATCAGGGCATAGACTTCATGAGAATTTATGAATAGCTTACCGGTTATCACCTCGTTTGGGTTTCGTGTCATTTGGGATTTCACAACAAAAGCTCTCCCTTGAACTACAGATTTTTCCTTATCCGCGCTAGCTTTTGGTACTATTACTGCAGCTGAACTTGATTTTGAAACAGGATAAAATTGAGCCACATGACCTTCTTTTTCGCAACTGTAGCACAACTTGGACTGTTGAGTACAATTTGGGCTGATATGGCCCTCCTGACCACACTTATAACATCTTACCGGTGGTCGATCTCCTCCCCTTGGTACTGGTGCCGGTGCTGCTACTGGTGCCGGTGGTCTTCCATAATCATTATGGAATCTCTTTTTCTTGAAATTATTCCCACTGGATTCTCCTCTTTTGTTATTCGATGCGGGATTACCACCGAAGTGTTGGTTACCTCCCCTATGGTTCTCGTTCCTGTGGTTGTTGTCATTTCTCTCTCTACGCTAATCATTGACTCTTGACTGCAATTTTTCATCTGTTTGTTCTACCCTTTGAGCCATATCGACAACATCTGAATACAAACTAAATTTATGATAGCTAAGTTGTTGACGAATTTCAAATCTCAAACCTTGTAAGAACATCCGAGTCATCCGTGCCTCGTCATCTACTAGATGGGTCGCAAAACGAGATAATTAGACAAACTTAGTTTTATATTGTGAGACTGACATATTTCTTTGCTCTAGTTTTATGAACTCCACCTCCTTCATCTAGCGGATGCTTTCTGAAAAGTACTTTTCGTTGAACAGCTCTTGGAATTCCAGCCAAGATATTTCGAGAGCCGAATGATGGATGCGTTTTACCGCCTCCCACTAATGGTTTACCTCCCCTCGAAACATAAAGGTGGCGAATGGCACCTTCTGATTATCTGCACATCGCAGGATATCACGTATTTTTGTCTTCTGCTTCAACTACGCCTCCGCTTTGAGTGGTTCAGGCTTCCCAAAAAATTCAGGTAGACCCAACTCTTTAAATTACTTAACGATGACAATCCTTGAATTATCAGCGTTTCCAATGTTACGACCTCCCCTCGACTGATTTTGGATAAATTGCATGAAGTTTCTAAAGAAATCATCCTGATTTGCATGATCACCAGCATTATTTTTTGAAGCTGCAGGAGGATTGTTTGTAGCTTCCTGATTCTCAGCTACATTTGTCTCAGGCAGTGGATAATTCATTCCCTGATTTTCAGAAGTCATTCTTAACTGCGGTCATAAAATAAAGGTTAGTTAAACAAACTGACTCGTCACTTCTTGTCCCCACATTCAAGCCAACTTATTAGATAACAAAATTTTATTTATGTAGGACACACTAGTGACGTAATCTATTCGCCTTTCTCCTCTCACTTCTACCCCAGATCTCCATTAAAGATCATATCCCTAAGCTCTTATACCAAATGTGACGCCCCCAAATCTAGGCCTACATAGCCCAATTTGAGACGCCATAAAATACATGATTTCTAATACAAACAATACATAGAACATAAATACATAACTCAATAATACATAACTAAGTCTTCATTATTATTGCCACACTATATTCAACATGTGAAGACTACAATAGATATCTCTTGGACCGTCACTCCATTCCCCTGCTAGACCCAGCTATTCTCTCGTTTTCTGAAAAATAATGGAACAAAAGAAGGGGTGAGCTCAAATAGCTCAGTAAGAAAATGCCATGACTAAGATAATGACCAATAAATTATCATTAGCCTTCAACAGTTGAGTTCTTAATTGAATATAATAGACAATAAGCTTTATATCAAGAACTGCAGTTAAATTTTTGAATAAAGTTCAGATCAATGATAGCAGCGGAATGAGCAATCCATTAGAAAAATAATGTCGACTATGATGTCCACTCGTTTCTCTTTTTAAGAAAAATATCATCAATTTTATCATCTGAAATACCACTGGTCATGATGATACAAATTCACAGTTCCTGGTCATAATCATACAAGTCAACAGTTCATCTTTGCACTACGGGCCAAAGATATTTAATATATCACCAACAGTTATGATTATACTAGTATTCACCCTTTGTTCATAATCATACCAAACAACAGTTCTTCTTTGCCCCCGGCCAAAGAGAACATTCACCGCGTGCCCTAAAAGACACAACAATTATATCGTCTTTATTCTATCATCTGTGCCCAGGCCACATATATTCACAACAACATGGTTCTTAATGATTAGAATAACAACAGTGATATAGATGATGAATCAGAAGAAACAGTATGATCAATAAATATCAAAAAGTTTATGATTTTTCTTTGTGCAAATTCAAATAATGTCCAAATTATCAACATGATGTGGACTCAAATTCAAGAATGATATTCAAGATCCGCAGTTCTGAATAACAGTTAAGGTTCAATAGAAAGATTTAGAAAAATAGGAAAGCTCAATTGAAATGATATTAGATGAAACACAAACTACTAAAGAATATATAATCATTTTAGGAAACTTTACCAACAAGAGACAAATAAGAAATGAATATGAAGAGTAATTCACCAAACATGCGGTAATCCGCGTAGTCAGGTAATTCTCAGCGATTAATAAGGAATGAATATGAAAGGTTATTCACCAAACATGCGGTAGTCCGCGTAGTCAGGTTATTCACCAAACATGCGGTAGTCCGCGTAGTCAGGTTATTCCCACAAATTAATAAGGAATGAATAAGAAAGGTTATTCACCAAACATGCGGTAGTCCGCGTAGTCAGCTTATTCCTACAAATTAATAAGGAATGAATAAGAAAGGTTATCCACCAAACATGCGGTAGTCCACATAGTCAGGTTATTCCCACAAATTAATACATGAAAATAAATGACACATTTTACGAGTAAGGAAAAAACGATATTATTTTCGAGAATCAAAGAATAATAATTCCTTACCGTAGTAAGTTTGAATAGTAAATGATGAAAAAGATGGTATCCCTTACTTTAACACGTGACTGGATATGAAGTTGATCAACCTATATTTTTATAATTTAATTAGTAACTACCATATATAATTTCATGGTGTATATCAATTCGTATGAAATCATCAAAAGTGATTTAATAGAATAAAGTAGAATAATTTCAATATAGTTTTTGAAGAAGATAATATTTCAAAATAAATCTTCCAAATGAAGCTTTTCAAAATGAATCTTCTAAAGGAAGAATCTTCTAAAAGAAGATTTATAAACACCGTGTGATGTGTGTGGTTACTTATATAACTTTTATAAAAAGACTTAATTGGTCAGTACTCGTACACTTACAAATCTTCACAAATATTCAAGATGACTTTAGCACACTCAAAGAGAACTTATACAAAGAAATATTTAGAGAGTGAAAGAAAGAATAAGCAAAGAAGTCTTTTTTAATGAAAAAATCCTTAAGTTAAGGCCTCTATTTATAGCCAAAAATCTTATCATAAACCAAAATTTTCTAATTTAATCTAAACCGTAGATTTCAAGATAATGTTTAATCTATACCACTCATTTCATCTTTTAAGATTTTATTAATATAAACTATTCATTTAAAGATCATCTTTAATCTATACCATTCAATTTACTTTATATATAAAACAACTAACTTTATATAAATCAATTAACTTTATATATAAAAATAAATAATTTTATATAATTTATTATAATAAAAACAAATAACTTTATTAATTCAATTATTCAACAATAATTCACAATTATTCATTATTATGACTAATTGTTATAAATGCAGTATAGTTGGCTTTCTGAGTTAGATAAGTAGATAAATTAACTAATAATAGAATACAACAGTTTAATCAACATCCTAAAGAGATAACAATAATGCTGAAAATAAATAAGAAATTAACACGTTACTGTGTAATGACAATTATTGATTCAGTAATGTGAATTACTGTGCATATGCTACTGTGACAATTATCAGCTCAATAATATAAATTATTATGCATGTGACAATTATTGGTTTAATAAAGTCAATATAGTCCAATAGCTACTTTATCAGTTCAATAATATAAAATACTGTGCAATACCTTGTACTATTGTGCAATACCGTATGTTACTATTCTTTTACCACCGGTTATTTTAACAGTTAAAAGTAATAGTACCGTTGACTATATTTATTTAGAAATGTTACGTATGTCGCTTTCTATATTCGACAATAATTTGTTGTGGGGGTCCACCAATATTTAGTTATTTCGGCACCGTCGTACAAATCGAATATTCTCCGACAGAACGAATATTTCCCGACAAAACGAATATTCTCCGACAAGATAAAATTTGTACAAATATTTCTTAATTTTTACTTTTGTCAATTTATTCATTTACCGTTTTTAGAAGAAAATATATAAAGAAAAATTTAATTTGTATTTCATAAAAGTTGGGGTGTTACACTTTTCAACTTGTAGCGGCTCATAGGATATGATGTGCTTGTAATCAGGCTTGTATAACCGTAACACTGACACGTGAAACACATTATGAATATGCTCCACTTCATGATGTAAATCTACCTCGTACGCCACTTCACCCACTTTCTTTAATATTTCAAATGGTCCTATAAACCTTTGATTCAGTTTTTCTTTCGTACTAAATCTAATCTTCCATTTCCAGGGAGGTACCTTTTTGAACACAAAATTCCCTACTTCAAAATCTATCTTTCCTCGATGTAGGTCTGCATATTTCTTCTGGCGATCCTGAGATGCTACTAGTTGAGTTCTTATTACCCTGATAATTTCTACGGTTTGTTTAACCAATTCCGACCCCAACAGTCGACGTTCTCCTACCTCATCCCAACATAGAGGTGTTCTACATTTTCTTCTATACAAAACTTCATAAGGCGGCATGACTATGCTCGCATAATAACTATTATTATATACAAACTCCACTAATGGTAGATGGTCCTCCCAACTACCCTTGAAATCCATCACATAGGCTCTGAGCATATCTTCCAATGTCTGAATTGTTATCTCATTGTGCCCATTAATCTGCGGATGATACGTTGTACTCATTATTAACTGCGTCCCCATTCTTTCCTGAAGACTCCTCTAGAATTTTGACGTGAATTGCGGATCCCTATCTGATACAATTGATACCGGCACCCCATATCTTGAAACTATCTCTTTTATGTACAGTTTGGCCAACTGATCCAAACTGAACTTAATCTTGATCGGCAAAAAGTGCGCTTTCTTTGTTAGTCGATCCACAATCACCCATATTGCGTCGTATCCCTTCTGTGTTGCTGGAAGTCCTACCACAAAATCCATCGTGATATGCTCCCATTTTCATTCAGGAATCTCTAACGGCTGTAATAATCCACTTGGTCTTTGATGTTCAGCCTTTACCCTCTGACAAGTTAGGCATCGGCTAACATATTTTGCAACCTCCTTTTTCATATTTGGCCACCAAAAATGCTGACGTAGATATTAATACATCTTCATGCTACTTGGGTGTATCGAGTGTCTTGTACTGTGAGCCTCTTGCAAAATCTCCTCTCATAATTCAGGCATTAACGGTACCCAAACACGATTTTCAAACCTTAGCAATCCTTTGCTATCTACCTTAAACTTGACTTCTTCCCCATCAGTCATCCTCTTCCTTATTCTGTCGCATTCTTCATCTTTGTCTTGAGTCTCATTCACCTTATCTAACAAGGTTGGGCTTGCTTCCATTACTATTAACTCCTTTGGATTTTTCATCTCCAACTCCATTCGAGCCATTTCTCTTATTAGTTCTTCCTAATCTGTCAAAATAAATAACTTCTCTCTGCTCTTTCTGCTTAGAACATCAGCTACCACATTGGCCTTACCAGGATGATATAGAATTTCACAATCATAATCTTTGATTAATTTTAACCATCTCCATTGCCTCATATTCAACTCCTTTTGTGTGAAGATATACTTCAGACTCTTATAATATGTGAATATCTCACACTTTTCTCTATATAAATAATGCCTCCAAATTTTAAGGGCAAACACTACCGCTGCCAATTCCAAGTCGTGGGTAGGGTATCCCTTCTCATAATCTTTAATTGTTTTGATGCATACGCAATGACCTTGCCGTTCTGCATAAGCACACAGCCTAGTCCCTTGTGCGATGCATCACTATAGACGGTAAAACCTCCCATGTCGTCTGGTAAAGTTAACACAGGTGCTTCACTAAGTCTCTTCTTTAACTCCTGAAAATTCTCCTCGCATTTCTCCGTCCATACATACTTCACGGTTTTCCTTGTTAAATTTGTCAATGTCATCACTATCTTTGAAAAATCTTTGATAAATCTCCGATAGTAACCTGCTAGTCCTAAGAAACTCCTAATCTTCGTTGGTGTCCTTGGTTGTTCACAATTCATCACCGCTTTCACTTTTGCAGGATCTACTGAAACTCCCTCCTTGTCAATAACATGACCTAGAAATTTAACTCTCTCCAACTAGAATTCACATTTTAAAAATTTGGCATATAACTGTTCATTCCTTAATATCTCCAACACCAATCTTAAATGTTCCACATGCTCCTCCTTTATTTTGGAATAAACCAAAATATCGTCAATGAACACAACTATAAATTTATCTAAGTACTGTTTGAATATTCTGTCCATCATGTTCATAAATGTTGCTGGCGCATTCGTCAATCCAAACGACATCACCAAAAACTTATAATGGCCGTAACGAGTTCTGAATGTCGTCTTGGATACGTCCTCCTTTCTCACTTTTAATTGATGATAATCAGTCCTTAAGTCTATCTTTGAAAAGTACTTCGCCCCTCTTAGTTGATCAAACAGATCGTCAATTCTTGGCAACGGGTACCTATTCTTAATCGTTACTTTGTTTAACTCTCTATAGTCCATTCAAAGTCTCATCGATCCATCATTCTTCTTTACAAATAGCATATGTGCTCCCCATGGAGAAACACTCGACATAATGTACTTTCTATCTAACAATTCTTGTAACTGAACCATTAACTCTCTCATCTCTATCGGAGCCATCCTATACGGTGCCTTTGATATCGGTAATGTCTCTGGTACTAAATCAATCACAAATTTTATCTCCCTATCTGGTGGAAGACCTGTCAGTTCATCTGAAAAAACATCCATGAACTCCTTAACTACTGGTATTTGTTCCATCTCAGGATTCTCCATTTGTGTATCCACCACTTGTGCCAGATATCCTACACATCCTTTCTTTAACAGCTTATTGGCCTACATCACCATCAGATAACAAGATTGTCTTGACGACTTGTTGCCGAAAAATATTACCTTAGACTTATTTAGTGTCTTAAGGTGTATACACATCTTTTGACAATCAATTACCGCTCTATGGTTAAACAACCAATCCATTCCGAGTATAACGTCAAACTCCCCCAAACGTATCGGAATTAAATTCACACTCAACTTATGACCCCTGATTTCTACACAACAGTTTCTATGTATATACTCTATAGGAATCACCTCTTTATTTGTAACTTCAATATTCATAGGGTTTTTTAACTTTTCTTTAGGCAATTTTAACCGTTTAGCGAAATCATCAAACATAAATGAACAGGTAGCACCTGAATCAAAAAATACATAAGCATTTATATCATTGATCGGAATAATACCTAACACTACGTCTTTTAATTCCACGGCGTCTTACACAGTCATGTTGAAAGTCCGTGCTGTCGATTTGTTTTGATCCAATAGTAAGCTTTCTGTTGTTTTCTCTGTATCCACTTCCTTCGTCATTCTTCTTCTTTGGACAATCCTTGATCTGATGGTTCGCAGTTCCTTATAAGAAACAACCTCCTCCCTTCTTAGGTCTGGGATAATTAGGAGCGATGTGCCTTTCTTCCCACAATTATAGCAGACATTCTTCCCTTTCATGCATTCACCTGAATATTTTTTTCCCACATTTACTGCATTTGATCCATCTTTTCTGATCGCTTCCCTGTTGTGTCCCTGAACTGTTATTAGTCCACTTACGTTTGTTGTTGTTGTTGCCTCTGCTGTTATTACTTCCACCCTCACTCATTTTCTTATTCCGTTCTTGATTATACTTAGATAATGCCTCATTACCTCCTTCGGCTATGATTGATTTCTCCAGTAAAGTTGAGAATGAATCAATTTATAGTACTACCACCTTATTGAATATCCAAGGTTTCAATCCATTCTCAAATCTCTGAGCCTTGCGTTCCTCCATGTCTACCTGATGCGAAGCGAACCTGGCCAACTCATTAAATTTTGCCGCGTACTCGGGTACTGACATATTTTCTTGCTTCAATTCTAGAAATTTCACCTCTATTATACTTTTCATACTTTTCAGAAAGTAGTTCTTATCAAATATCTCCTTAAATCTTATCCAAGACATTACATCTTCTCCAGCCCTATTCTGATTGGCTTCCCACCAGAAATTGGCTTCTCCCCTCATCATATAAGTAGTAAAAATAGCCTTTTGCTCATTCGCTACTCTCGAAATAACAAACGTCTTTTCTATTTCCTTTATCCAAGACTGGGCTTCTATTGGGTCTGTCATTCCCCTAAACTTCGGCAGTCCGACTGCCTTGAAATCTTTGAAGTTTGCCAATTGATTCTGTGGTGGTGGCAGATTGGCTACTACTAGGTGTTGATTCTGCATCGTCTCAGCTAGCATGTCAACGAAGTTCTGCATTGGGTCTACATTACGTCCCCCCTCGTCGTTGTTAACTAATTCTTCTACCCCTTGGTTTCTTACTGGTTGTCTACGTGGCGCCATTATTTGATTTAAGAAAAAGAAAAATATCTAATTATTATTATTTCTAAATCTTATTCTTTTATCTTTTCACCTTAATGTTGTATCTTAAACAATTTTAGCTAAAGTACAAGTAATCATCTCAACATATATAAACATAAACATGACTACATTTATATTTATATGTTAAAACAGTAGTGCATAGCACCTTATATCGTAAGCATACTGCTATAAATATCTCTATCCCTGATAGGCTATAAAATATGGGATTTCTAATGAACATATCCCACAACTTCCTAGAGTTAGGAGTTTTAACATATTAACCCTATGATAAAATAAAAGTTGGGTTTTACTGCATCTATGTACATACAACATCATAAAATACTACTACTAATGACTGCACATCCCTCAACGGATCGCATCATCGTACTCTTCATCTCATATGGCCATCACCACGTTCCTGCTAATAGTGTGCATGGACTGACCCTCCTCAGTTGGGTAGTAGTGCACCTTGCTCTGAAATCTACCAAATGGAGAGCGATAGACGTAACGGAGCCTATCGGTCCTCACCCTCTTCTCATGAACCTTATCTTCCAGCTCCAGCGTCTGTCCGTGTGCTGCATCCCTCTGAGTCTCCATCTCTATCCTGTCCTCTATCGCCTCCTGCCAATGGGCACGGATGGCGGCCTTCTCTGCCTGCACTTACTAAACCTTCAATTCAGCCTCTGCTAACCTAGCCTCAGCCGCTGTCAACTTAGCCTGCAACTCAACATCCTGATCAGTTAACTGATAGGTTAGCAACCCGATGTGCTCTACGGAGTTCTCGTACCCCTGTACTTGCTCCTCAAGATCTGTTATCTTCTCTTTCAGCTCCGTGTTCTCGCCAGAGAACTGATAGGCCACTGCCTTGTATTGATCCTCCAAATGCTGGTGGGTCAGATTTTTCTCCTCTAAGTGCTTGACTCTTTCCACCAGCTCCTCATTCCTCGTAGTCAAACCCTCGATGATATCACTGGCAATAGTGCCCATGCCATCAGCTGACTCCTCTTCCCCCCTCAAACTCTGACTCGGCCTCATCCTCACTGTATGGTCTCATCACACCTCCTCTGACTGGCTCCTCTCTATCTCCCATCTCCGAGTCAGACTCCGGATCCTCTATCGGTGCATCCACCAGCGGCTGTGCAGTATCCATATAGATATCAATGTAATCCTCCTCAGCTGTTTGACTCGACTGTCCAATCTCAGGCATCCTACAATCACACAAATAATACAACATCAGTATCGCAATAAAATATATTTATTGATGAAATGAAAATATATTTAATTGTGTTACTCCTCATCTCGATGAATTTCCTCAATTCATCTCCTATAACTCTATTTGAGTTGACTCTTCTAAGGTTATATCCTAAAGTTTCGCAACTTAAAGTTTTCTAACCTACGGCTCTGATACCAACCTGTGACGACCCCAAATTCGAGTTCCATTACCTCGGGTTTGATTCTCACTATCTCAAATCATAATAAACTAAATACATATTCTTCATTAATCTAGCGAAAAACACATACAGTTCCTTACAAAAAGGTAATACAATCCAAAAGTCTTAACTTTAATCTTCATTAAATCTATCTTAAGGGATTACAAAAGATTTAAAAAAGTAATTACATAGAAAGAAATTAATTATCATGCATTGAATTAATCTAATATTTGGCTTTTCCCTTGCCTTTGTCCTTTTTGGAGCATTCGGACTTAGCTAAAAATAAGTCATGATATAGCAAATGTGAGTAACTAGCTTGCTCAGCAAATTTAAGAATAGATAATACAAGATATATTATGATTGAATGAGAAATAACATCAAAGGTTTCAATAATAAATAACAATTGTGAAAGAACAAAAATTAATTTTCAATGTAAAATAAAGAATTAAATCTTTACTGCTAAGTGGTCTTTAAGGATCATGAACTGCTGTTAAAGGTAAGACAAATATAGATCTGCCACCTTAGTAGTTTGATACTCGAAGGGATCAGCCTCTTGTACCCTATGTGTATGCATAACATTCAGATATCTTGCGCAAAGGTCAATTTGCCGACAAAATAATATCCTTGTATAGGATTGTTCGTTCTCAGTCTTACTATAAGAATTCGCACCAACCAATAGTTTGGATAAGCTCTTAAAATATTCAAGTTGATGAATTCATACATGTAGTGTCTAGCCGAAACAATTAGCTTAAACATTCTTAAACAATTCTTGATTTAATGAACTATAAGTCCTGCAAATGCACTATGTGCGAATACAATAACAATACGGATGTGGAATAACTTTAAATAATTAAATCACTTAAATTTCTAACGAAGTAAGTGCAAGTTTAGGAACTTGCTCAATAACAATTTGAATAGGTTTAAAGAACTTGCAAAAATAAATACAAGTTAAGGGTCAGTGAACTTGCCTTGTTTGTTGTCTACTACTAACCAATTCAATTTACTATCATTTGAATAGACCTAACAATTTATCAAGTTGATCTTTCAATTAGAATCATATATAGGGTAATATAATAAACTTTGCATATATTAACGTTGTTACACTTAATCACATAATTAAATAATTAAGGTATAGTAAACACTTAAGAGATATTATCATTTTTTTGATAATGTTTTAATCACATAAAACCTATATTAATTATTAATATAGTTCATACTCCTATTTAATATTATTAATAATTTAAAAATACATTATTATCCTTCTAATATTATTAATTATTTAATAATATTTTAATACATAATATTATTAAGTATTTAATAATATTTAATTTATTCCTTAATATTATTAATCATTTAATAATATTTAATTTATTTTCTAATATTATTAATCATTTAATAATATTTTATTTATTTTTTAATAGTATTAATTATTTAATAATATAATATTTTATTCATTTACTTAATATTATTAATCCTTTAATAATATTTTATTCATTTAATAACTTTTTATGAATTTAATTATATTATTAATCCTTTAATAATATTTATCCTCTTTTACATACTAAATTAACTTTCCATAATATTGAAATTATATTTATTGATTCCAAAAATAATAATATATTTTTAAAAATATTTTTCACTTTTTAACCCGACCCGACCCGGCCCGGCCTAGCCCGAACTTAATTCAAATTCCTGGAAAAGGCCTGGCACCGTACTACAGTAGCAAAATCCAACTTTTTCCAGATTTTTCAATTTTGACACTTTTGATTCAAACTTGCATAAAATGAAATCTACACGTCAAAATGACACAAAATTAGTGTTGACATTTTTCTAACTTATTGTTTTGCAACATTTTATGGTTCGATCACATTTTTGAAAATGTTTTGACATGAAATTTAAGATCGAACCACCTAAGGTTTCAAAATCGACATGGTTTGCGGTAAGAGCCACAACTTCTTTGTTTTTCTTCTTCATATTTTTGAGATATTCAAGTTGTGTTGCCTTCATAACTCATGCATACAACTTTTTAGCCATATAAATCACATAACTAACTTGTACATTTCAAGCTATAACAATAAATAACACTTAGCTATCTAGGGTTTACCAGTAAAACATTATATGAATTTTTCTTCCATTTATTTGCATATCACACATATAAATACATGTAATAAACCTATCAAATCATGAATATACCTATATATCATAGTTTTAGACTTTTAGAGCATCTAAATAATTTTTGATTGGTTAAAAATATATTTTGACCATAGAAAACATATATAGAACCTTAAAATGAGATAAGGAAGTGGTATAACACTTTTCAATCTCTTGGACTTGAATACTCTTCTTCTCTTGGCTATGAGCTTTGTTAGTGACTCCACCTTGACTATTCTCTAGAAATTTCCTTGATGGATTCTCAAAGTTACAAGAATTCTCCTATTTTTTCTCTCTTGGAAGCTTTTTCTTTTCTCTCTTTTTGCTCTAGCAAATGACTATCCAGCACAACCAAAGTGTGAAGCATTCTATTTATAGAACTTCCTTAATTACCATCAACATTCACTAATCAACTAACATTGGTTAAATTAGGAGTTAATCTAGATTACTATTTGATGGATTGACATAAGGATTGACATGTTGATTGACTAGGGTGGTTAAACAATTAAAGTGAAATGTGAAATTGAAGCAACATAGCTCAACAAGCCACCCTATGTGGGGCTCCCTCCTTGACCAGCTAAATGGGAAATTTTTCTCCATTTTTGATTTATTTTTATAGCTTATATATATATATATATATATATATATATATATATATATATTGAGCAATTTTGACTTTCATTTGGGTTCCACTTTGAATTTAAGAATTAAATGTGTTGGACTCATTTATTTAATTTGTTTGAGCTCAATTTATTTATTCTATTGGGCTCTCATTTAACTAACTCTTGCTACATTTAAGTAAACAAACATTGAGCTAGTTTAATTATAACATGAACCAATATTTAATTTAATACATGAGCTACTAGGTTAATTAATTGAATCTAGTTTAATACCTCATTTGAACTTAAAAATATAATCCAATTAGATTTATTTTAATTAATTATATCACCTTACTTCCTTATTAAATAAATATGCACATACATAAGTATATTTATTTAATTACACCAATGCACAATTAATTAGTACAAAAATTTTAATTTATTGTTAATTATTTAATAATTATAATTATAATGGCATATAGAATTCATGGTCATTACAGAGAAGCCGCTCTGAAATTGCTTCAAGTACACTTCAAACACGTTAGGAGGACTGCCCATCAATAAATATATATTTTCCATGTTGCTTTCCAACCCTTCAGGAACCTACCGTGTTATGATCACGAACATTAACACATTAGCGTTTATTTGTGAGTTTTATAAAAGACAAAGGAAAAAAAATTTGGAGGAGAAAATAAAAATTATATGAATTTTGAATCATTTGAAAATTCTCTTGCTAACTGGTATTGCCTTCAAGAAATTTTATACAGTTAAAAGAAAATTATACTTTCCTTTAAATACACGACTAACAAATTCTAAATTGGGGAAAAAAATAGTTTCATCCTTATTTTTGTATGTGTTTCTTATATTCTAGGGGAAAAAACATGTTGTGTTGAACATACAAAATTATAGGTAGATCAAACATTGGCACCTCTAAAAGTCGTTTAGTTGCACCCTCTGCGGATGTGTGGCTCATAGACAAAAAAATAAAAAAAATGGATAAGAGTCGTGATAATACCATTTTAGTGACGAATTTTTCAATAAAAAATATATATATTCATTGGCGATGGATTGTAGTAGCTAATTCCATTTGGCGATGTATTTTTCAAAAACAATATACCCATTAGCGACGGATTGCAGTACTAATGCTATTTTAGCGACAAATGTTAAAAAATCTAAAATAAAAATTCATTAATGACTGACTACAATAGCTGATGCCGATCGTTGACACGTGGCGACACGTAGTCAACCCGCTGAAGTGGATCAGCGATCGCAACCATCGGTAAAGTCGGCCCCTGTTAAGTCCGTCGTTGATTTTCGTCGCTGATTTGATCTTATCGACTAGAATATCTGCTTCAGACATTAGCGACGAAACTCGATCACCAATATCCCGTTAGCGATGAAATTCTGTCGCTAATAGTCGTTTAGTGATAAGTTTTTTTGTTGTAGTATAATATGACGTATTTTTTGATTGATAAAATAGTGAAGTATTAAGTCAGACATAAATATAAATGGCAAAATGACAAAAATAATGAATATAAATGATAAAATGCCAAAATTACCATTTGTGAAATCTCTTAAAATAAAAAGATACATGTAAGTTTGAACATGTCGGGACACGTATTCCCTTTTCACATTTATCAAAAGTAGGGAAAAGAAAAGAAAGGAGAGGTCTAAAAAAGCCCACAAGCACAAAAATAGTCCACCATTTTAAGCACTAAGACCGGTATGACCTGGTCTCGTTTCACCAAACTTCAAGCTTCAAGCTTGACCTGACCGAACTAGACTTATCAAGGACTGACCTCAAGGACCAATCCAACTCGATCTTTGGACATCCCTATAGCTATGTTTACCAGCTGGATATTTTAAGTAAAAGCACTTTTACAATTTTATAGAATATAATTCAAATCAAGCTCAGTAGTCAACAAGAAATGTAGGTTTCAAGTGCAAAATATACCTGAAACTTTCGGGCAACTCCTCGGGGCTAAGAGGATTAGGAGCCATAGTGCAATAAATGAATCTTTCCAGCTTCTTGTTGGTGAAATAAAGAGATTAAAGTTACTGTTATACACAAACCCTTTCCCGTAAATGACCTCGCGTGTATACCACAGTTTCTTTACCTCATTATCTTGCTCAAAAATCCTTCGCACACCTTCAATCATCTCCTCCAAAACGCTTAAGTGGGATACCATGATTCACCACTTGGAAGAAACCCCATTTCTGTGTTGCATATCTGACTTTTTCAACCATCTCCTTATGTCGGATCGGATCTTTATCGAAGCCATTGAGATCAATGAGTGCTGGAACACTATTCAATGTGGCAATAATATTGTTTTCTAAGTTTGGTTCAATGAACATACGAGGGACCTTGGAGATTCTGGCATCTAAGAGTCCTTTGACTCCGGCGTTGGTGTCATCGAAAGCCTTTATTTCGCTTTCTCGGTCATAATTTGATTCAGTTGCAGCCTTAATGTCATCAACTATGTTTAGTTTGTGTCTGTTTTGTTGGATAACATTTCTTTTCTTTTCTTCTCTGTTTTGGCGAGGATTGAAAAGAGTTTCATTTGGAAGTTTTTAAAAACATACCAACTTAAATATGGGTTTAATGCACACAAGAAGTTGTGACCGCTCTGAAGGGTCATTGTTGGTTGGCTATAAGCGGCTCTAAACTACTACTTCACATACCTAACACCCATGTGATAACTGATAAGGAACCTTAATTTACTAGTAGACATAGCTCGAGCCTATATAAGAAAGTATGAGCATGTTTCATGCACATACTTCACGTACTATAAAAAAGACTAAAATGCAAAACTATATTGATATGATACCTGATTTTATAATATAACAAACCACTATCTCATACTATAATTGATAATACAAATATACATTTTGGATTAGTATTACACTACTAATTATACCTTTAAAGGTAAGGTTTTGCACTGATAATTGTACTTTAAGAAAGGAATTTGCTAATTAGTCAATTTATGGACAAAAATATCACTAGAACACAAACACGGGGAGAATTTTATGAAAATTCAAATGATCTGTTTTGAGAATATACAAACACTGAAGTTAGGGTTGGTAAAAGGGGTTGACCCCTTAAATCAACCCGTGGAAGGAGAAGGAAATAAATACATAAAGAGATAAATGAAAGACCATCTATTTCCGAGGCAGAAACTTCCTGCTAATCAGCTAATATTACTCATCATGCACTCCACTTGCCGCAAATTGCTATCTGAAGGGGACAAATCTCCATTACTGAACAAAGTTCTTGGTCTCTTCTTCAGTGCAGCAGCCTGCGAACCCACGCCCATTGGAGAAACTGGACTTCCATTTGATATCAAGCAGCTGTCAACAGAGCAATCACCAATTCTAGCAGGCACATTCATAGTACTTCTGCTTTCTAGAGACGCAGCAACTTCAGAGAGTGAAGGGACTGCCATCACTTGTTGGCAGTCATTCGCAACCTTGATAGCCAGTTCAGAGAGCTCTTCTCTAGCAGCTTCAAGCCCAACAGAAGTCACGGTCTGGTCATTGAGAGCTTTACAAGCTTTTTCAAGAATTGATTGCAGGTATTTTCCTTGAGCTTCAATTCGTAACTGAAGTCGGCGCTGAACCTGGTTTCGTTATAACCACCAGGAATAAGGTTTTTATAAAGGACAAGTCTACATACACAACATTCAAACACAACACCAAACACTACATCCATCTTAACCATTAAAAAGTGAGGTATGACATAGATTTCAATGTCTTACCCCACTTTTTAATGGTTAAGATAGATGTTGTGTTTGGATGTTGTGCACTTATACTTATTCTTTTAAAAAATCATAAATTAACAAATAGCTCTGAAATTAATGAAACTTGTACTCTAGAGTCTAGAGCAAACCAAGATTACTTGTGAGCTCTTAGCTCTTGAAGGGGGTATAGTGACTACACCTTTGGTTAATGTAAGGGAAGCTCCCTCTGTTAGTTCTTCGTCAAATTATATTGTGGTCTAGAAGGGTCATGTCAAAAGGATATTTCTAACCCTACTAATAAGTTTAAAAATAAGAGCAGTATGACAAGTATAAACATCCTTATTAAGTAAAATGGCAGTAAAGTGAAAGTTTCCATGGCGGACCCTGGTTGGCCTTTGGGTACAGAGGAGGTTTTCTTTTAAAGTTGGGTTTTCCATAGCATCTTCCTTTATTTTTCATTTTAACTTTAGGTTTTCCATAACATCTATTTGTCTAGTTTAGACATTTAAGTGCAACATAAAACATGAGAAGTCACTCTGGTAGAATCCCCAAGGCCAGAGAAGAAACCTTATTTTAACTAAAACTTAAGCACAGAGGTATACTGGAACTCTAAAGTTTCACAATCTTTGTCAAGCTGCTTACTATTTGGTAAAATAAAACACCCAAAAGTTATTGGGACTTTGTAATCAAAATTTTACCCTTACAGGCCACATAATTGGTAAAAATATCTTTTGAAGGAAATTGTAGAACTGATCAAAGTGGCTAAAGTACTGGCAAGGTGCTTCGAATGGACAAAAAAGAAAACTAACCTCCAGTTGGTCATGCAGCCTTCGCTGAACTTCCATCTGAACTCGCAAAGCCTCAGTAACGTGGTAGCCACTGTTCACAATATGTAGAGCAGCTAAAATTATTATGGCAAGTAGGTGATCCTTTATGATAGAAAGTTCAAAGATATTTATCATACTCATTCAGATCTTGTGTCATCATTCTTGATGATGCTGATGTAGATGAACCCGTGTCCTGGCTCTCTGCAATGCAAGATGCGGTAATCCCAGCCACACATTAGTAATCAATTGATGAGAATTCCAACCAGCTTTACTCATCATGCAAAACATGATAACTCCAACAAGTGTTACTCATCATGCAAATTCTCTTGCTTTGGTCTAACAGAGATTCATTTGCTTACTTTGTATGACCATTTACTTCTTTCATCATTGTGTCCAACTCTCCGTAAGGCACACACACGCACACATTCTCTTGCATGTGTGCAAACCAGAATCTATTTCAGTTGGCTAAGGTACACCCCATGAAAGATTCTCTTGTCATAGTGTACCAAGAAATGAATTGAAAATGCTTCTTGGATATTGTGTGCTACACTTGAATTAGTTCTTGCACTGGTTTTTTTTACGTAATTAGACTCAACCATGTCAATATAACAGGTGTGCAAAACTAGGTACCATCAACATATAGGGGAATGAGCAAGGATTTAGGTTATACGAGATTGCGACTTACCATCTTTAGAATTGTCAGTTAACTCCTTGCAAGATTGCTTCCCCAACCGATATTTCTGCAAGAAAGAGATGAGATACAAAGAGAGTTATGCTCTTAAGATTCGAACTATGAAATATCATATACAAAGCAGAGGGAGATTACTCTCAATATTGGAAATATCATATATAAAGCACTATAAGTGTGTGGAGCAACTTTGCACACTAAAAGGAGATTGCAAAAATGAACTATATAAAATTACATACAGAACAAGTATACGAGATTTTTACATCCTTTGGTGTTGATTCTAAAGTTAATTTTGTCTGTACTTTTCTTTATATATATTTTCAAGAATATGTGAATACATGTCTAAACCACAATACCACAATATATGCTCTTTTTAGCTATTTTTTTTCTTCTTCTAGCTATAGAACAACCATGAAAAGAAAAACTAAATTAACAGAAACAACAAACCTGAAGATGCGACTTTAAATGATATAGGGTGAGGCCTTTTACCCCCATTGTTCTCATAATTGTCTTTGGGGTTGCTTCTGGAATGTTAATATATTGCAGAACATATTAGCTCACTGATCCAAATAGAATACTCAGAATAATAACCACGAGGAAATGTAAACAGAAATTTGTTGACCAAAACACAGTCAGATAAAAAGAGATCTAAAAATATGCTGTACTGTCTAATAAAAGGCTATCTGGTAAGTGCTTTAATCCGTCCAAATATGATGCAATACAGAATATTAAAACAGAACATTGATGTCTCGTGTCAGATGTGGCCTGTGGGTGTACCCAAATCCTTGCTTGGCAATTTCTTCCTGCTGGGCAACCAGGATTCAATAAGGTTCGATTTAGATAGAAGCAATTTTTTTTTTCTTTTTTCTGATAAGTAGATAAGAAATAATGATTTGAGACAAGGAATTTGACGAAATAAAGTACCACTGTAATACCAAAAAGACTGGTGGATTACAATCTTGTACAAATTAAATCCATAATTATGTTGATTTCAAGTACTTCCAGTTGTCTACATCTTTCAAATCCATCCATGATCAAACTACTCGTCTTTCTTGATGAAATCCATGTCTAAGGGTATAGTACCTCCAGTAGTCTAGATCTTTCAAATCCATCCATGAGCTAATCATATTTCTTGATGAAAATCCATATCTAAGTGTATACTTGCAAATCTAACTTTTGTTCCTTAGACAACCATTTCAAATCCTCGACTCTAAATGCAACCAAATCAGCTATCACTAATTGACGACCTCTTCTAGCCATATTAGAGTTCAGAATATTTTTAATGAAAAATAACCTCGGCCAACTTCCAATTCTTGCAAACAACTCCATAGGCTAGTAGTGAAAACGATTTACTGAACTAAGCCAAGCTGAGCTCGCCATATGCAGGCTCAACTCATTTAGCAAACACGCATAAACATTTATTGAAAATCAGTTCGCTTACTACTGAAAAAGTCTGAGCCCAGCTTACATGTTCACAAGTTCAACTCAGAAATTTCGAAAAATGTCCAAAAGAAATATTAGTTGATGCAATGATGACTATTGTAAACTATCTAAAAAATACTAATAATTACAAGATTTATTGTTTCTTAATTGTTAATGAAATATTTGATGAAAGTCATATGTACGGCTTGGAGGAAGATTTTTTTGATCTTTCGAGAACTCGTCAAGTAGGTCTTTCGAGTCTTTCCTTTTGTCACAAATCTGGTAAGGAGGAGAGTCCTCAAAAGAAAGTCCTTACTTGATTAGAGAAAGATATTTATAAGACGAACTAGGGCATTGGTCTTGGCCTATCTTATCAATTTTGAGATTATCTCAAATTTTGACTTTCAAAAGTTAAATAATAATCTTATAATTTGGAATGGAGGGAGTATTTTAGAACAGAGGGAGTATATCTTACAAAAATTAAAACTCAAAATATTACTACCGACATTCCAAAACTAGGGATACATTTGTAAAAGTACAACCTCTTGAAAAATTTTAATTTTTCAAAATTATCCTAATACTGGCTAGAAATGTATTAGTGCTGGCATGAGTAGTACTCAATCAACCAAGAATAAAAGTAATGGCATGTTAGGACTTAGGATGTAGTAACTTCTTGTCATTTTATACCACTTTATTGTGCATCTCTAATTTTGTTGGAATGCGCCGAAGAGGAAAATGTATCTCTAGTTTTGTAAAGGAAGGAGTTCTTCATACAGAACATTATGGCCAAAAATTAAGATGGAAAATAAGAAGATAGGATCATGATTTACAATGTTGTTAAGTTTCTTCTCTTACAACCTTTTCCATAACCATCTTGAGTCACAATTGTAAAAATTAAATTAAATGTGGAAAGCTAAAAATAAGGAAAAGTAATAGATAATCAATCATTCACAATCATTCAATTTCACCATAAACCAATTAAAAATTTTCCATAACACTAACATACATTCATTCATAAAACTAGAACTTTCAGTAATCTAAATAATAAATAAATTAGAAGGGGGAAAAAGGAACAAATAAGTTCATAGTTGAAGCAACATAAGAAAAATTAACAAGTTAAAAAGATAGAGAATGGAGATACTGACTATCTGGGCCACCAAGCTGGGTGACAGCATCCACAAATCTCTCATGCAGCTCCACCGTCCACCGGAGCCTGGGCTTCGGATCCGTTGTCAACACGAGGCATGGATCCCCAGCTAAATTCGAACCGTCTAGTGACCCGGGGAACTCGCCGTGGCCGTCCAGCGGAAGCGAATGAATCGCCGAGCACATTTTCTTTTCCCGGAAAATAAATTTCCCAGAGGAGAAGAAAGTGATTTTAGTGTGTTTTCCTATTTGGATTTTCTGATCAGGGAGAATGGAATAAACAGGGAAAAGAAAGACTGAAAATGTGGTGTGTTTGGTTTTGAATATGAAAATAATATGTACCTTCTTATTGGAGGAGAGATAAAAAAAAAAACAAGACAGCGATGTATTGTAGTTAACTGTCCCTCTCTGTCCTTTCTCTCTCTATGGACTCTACTTTTCTACTCTACTCTCTCTTTAGAAATTCTCTCTCTATGTTTTATATCAATGTTTTCGGACGGACCCAGAATATTCGACAAACCGAATAGATTAGCGAGTAAATTAATCGCTGATTTAATCGATAATTAAATTATTAATTTATTATTATTGAATCAATAACGTTATAAATATATATAAAAATATATTATTAATTTTTAAAATATTTAATTTTTTATAAAATACTATTATAATATTAGTAAAAATATTTAATTTTAAAAATAATTTTTTTTACATAAAAATTTATTAAAAAATATTTTAAAATAGGGTTAACTAACCGATTTTATCGAGTTAAAATCGGATTGATGAAAACCAATTTTTTAGATCAAAATGGACTGACGTGCCAACCAGGTCTGCCTTTTAGACCAGTAGGACCGTCAGTTCGACACAAGTTTTAAAACCATGTTTTATAAAACTCCCCCGTAACTTGTTAAGAATGATTATTCGGTTATAATTGAATTCAATTATTTATTTATTTATAATTAAATATTAAATTTTATATAATTTTATTATTCAAACACATATTTAAAATATGTAATAAGGCTTTGTTTGTTTGCAAAAAATATATTTGGGATTGAACTATTTATCTTAATTTATCATTATTTTGTACTATTTAATTATTTGACAATAGATTATTAATCCTTAATATTGGAGTATTAGTCCCATAAAACTATTTAATATCTTAAAATGAGTGAAACTATTAATTCCATATTTTTCATGGAATTATATAATCTCTCGTAAATAACCTTGATAAAAAATAGTCCATAGGATTATTTAAAAGACTATTAATCCCCCATCATGGGATAAAATTGTCCAAAATAATATTAAGTTAATACAAATAGTCCAATCTCAAGTATGTATTTTGCAAACAAACATAACCTAAGAGAATAATCAAAACTCGAATAATCGGATTATATTATTCGATCATTCAGTATATAACCAAAATATGAACATATTTTTATCAAAAAAAAAAAAAATTTCTTTCAAATTTCACACTAGAATTTTTAAATAATATTTAACCATAATCCACAATCATAATAATATTCATAAACTAGTTTAATAATTTCAAATTAACAATATATAAGTACATAATCCATTGGACAAAGTGTATCAAAGTCTAATTAAAAATAGTATTTTATTTTTTGTTTCTAATTCGGTTATTGAGTAGTTTAATTTTCATACTCAAAACTGAAATTGAACCTGAATACCGTAATAATTTAGTTAAAAATATATGTTCGATTCGGCTATTTTTTTTTACCCATTTTTTGCTCAACCCTACTCCTAGTTGGTTTTTTTTTTTTTGCGCATATTAAGAAAGAGAATAAATTAACAAATTTGTCTATTTAAATTCTCATTTAATTGCATAATTTTTTTCACATGAATAGTGATATTTCATAAATATGTATACATAATAGAAATATAATAATTAATACTATGACGACCCCAAATCCGGGTTCCTCGAACCTCGAATCCGGTTCAACACTAGTACTACCTTTTCCTTATTGTTCATGAATTACAACAATATAATAATTGCTAAATAATCATTTATTTACAATTTTATAACATCTCTTTCTATTCCAGAATCGCAATCTTTATACATTCCTAGTATATCTCAATATCATACATGATAAGACATTTTATTACAATCAATTTGAGTATTTGACACTCATATTACATATCAACCAATTCTCATACTACACAATCATTTTACCAGTCTAATTCGAATTGATTTCTACAATAGACATTTAGACCTTCAGTGAATGTAATATGCATTCCTGTTTCTTGATCTTTATTGAAAACTTCGAATAACTTGCACTATCTGAAATATATTGGTTTTAAGCAAGAGTGAGCATAACGGCTCAGCAAGTTTAACAGTTACACATAATACATTACATGCTTCACATATTATACATGCTTTGCATTTTATTCTTACACATACATTTCATGCTTTTCATTTTATGAATGTTTCATACTTCTTATGCATCACATACAATAAACAACTAACATCTAGGAACTCATTCTTCATATCTGTACATATTTCACATGTAACCATATCTCATGTTGTTCGCATATCACAAATATCATCAATATATCTTCATGTTAATAATTTAACATCATATTATAGCATAGCAATGCACATAGAAGCAAATTCTGAAAAATTTGTCTGGTTCGCTTTTACTATTTACGCTTATTTGCGTCTTTCGTCAACCTACAATTTATATATAACATCGACATAATCATTAGTTATAATGACTATTAATTAGTCTTAACTTAAGGCCTTAACTTTAATTATTAATTAACTTTTAAAATGTTCAATAAACGAACTTTTGACTTCTTGACAAAACCCTAGCACAAACTTAGCTAGACCTGTCGGGTACACTTAACTAACTTACACATTCTCTATACATTATTCGTACGACTTACTTTTAATAAGTTGATTAAATTAGTCACAAATGGACTATCTACATTGGTTTAATTTAATTAAACTTTCTTCTTTATATAACTTAATGATTTAAACATTTAATATGTACCAAATACCTTAAAATATTATATACATTTGATAATATAAAACTACATTCAAATATTATTAATCATTTAATAATATTTTAATTACTTATTAATATTATTAATCATTTAATAATATTTTAATCACTAATTAATATTATTAACTATTTAATAATATTTTAATCACTTATTAATATTATTATTCATTTAATAATATTTTAATCATTTATTAATATTATTATCTATTTAATAATATTTTAATCATTTATTAATATTATTAACCATTTAATAATATTTTAATCTCTTACTAATATTATTAACCATTTAATAATATTTTAATCACTTATTAATATTATTAACCATTTAATAATATTTTAACCGCTTATTAATATTATTAATTATTTAATAATATTTTAATCATGTACTAATATCATTAATTATTTAATAACATTTTCATTATATACCAATGTTATTACTCATTAAATAACCTTTTAATCTCATAGTAATATTATTCATCATTTAATAATATTTTAATACTTTTCAAACAATATCAATAGTTAATTTTTTAATTGTGTTAACTTTAGTCTTTATTTTAAACATTTAGATACCATTAAGTCGCTAATAAATTCTACATATATAGGTTTAGTATTCAAACACATTCATTTTACATGTATTTCAACTTAAATTTTCATAAAAATTTCGACCCGGATCGACCGACCCGACCCGACTTGGACCAAATCTGCTCCCAGAGACAGCGGTTTCAAGTGCCTAGGCGCTCGGTAGGCGCTCGATCAATTTTCAGAAAACCCTAATTTGGATTGCCCGACCTCTAATCACTCCGACAGTCATAACTTCTTCATTAAAAAACATTTAGGGGTGATTCTTGAGTCAATTCTCATCAAAATTTCTCCCTCTAAAATTACTTTTTATATCACAAATCCAAATTCCGAACAAAACTGGACTAAAAATTACTCACATGGACGAAGTGAAAACTAACTTCACAAATCATTGGTTTAACGGTTCAAACTTGAATAAAATAAACTTTACACATCCAAATGACACCAACTTAGTGTTGTTGTCTTCCTAACTTCTTGTTTTACAATATTTCATGGTTTGATCCCATTTTTGAAAACGTTTAGACATGAAATTTAAGATCGAACCATCTAAGATTTTACCGGTAATACAATATAAAATTTTCTTCCATTTATTTGCACACCACACATACTAATACTTGTATTAAACATACTAAACCATGAATCTACCTATATATCATAGATTTAGACTTCTAGAGCATCAAAATAACTTTTGATTTGATCAGTTAAAAATATATTTCAACCGTTTAAAACTTATATAGACTATAAAAATGTACTAAGGAATGATTAGAACATTTTTTAACCTCTTGGACACGGATGTTCTTCTTCTCTTGGCCGAACTTCACTAGGGACTCCACTTTGATTATTCTCTAGCAATCTTCCTTGGTGAAATCTCAACTCACAAGAGTTTCCTCTCTTTTCTCTCTTAGGAGCTCTCTCTTATCTCTCTTTATATTTCCATACTTAGGAGCTAGCAAATGACCAAACTCTTACAAAAGAACTAATGAGTTCTATTTATAGACACATTCTATCATCCAAAAATCTATACATATACAATATGTATCTCTACAATATCACCAATACTTGCAAAAGATCAAATCAAGTTTAATTATTAAATGAACGACATTTGCTTGGATTGATTTATGGAAGTTGAGTGAAGCAGCTAGGTGGAATAAATTTGAAGCAATCATTCTCCAACACTTAACTAATGTTTGGTTAAAACTCTTACTCTTGTAACCTATGTTGACCTAACTATCAACCATGGTCCAAGCTCATTAATTGATCATACACACATCTTCCAACAATTAACCACAATGTGGTTAACTTACTAACACATCAAGTGACCTAGGGTTGATCTACCAAATCCAACCTTAATTAGTTAAAGCTTCTCATCCTCCACCAATTAACCAATGTTTGGTTAACTCTCATCAAATATGTATACATATTTTATATGTCTACACATTCTACACAACTTAGCCCAAAGAGGGTTAATTCACACATTCAATACTACTTAGGGTCTATTCACTAACTCTCATATAATTAACTCTCTACATATATATTCAATATATTTATATATTTACTAACACTTAACTCTAGTATTGGTTAATGTTTTATTTTTTTTATTACCACTTAGGGTTAACAACTAACCCAACAATAGTTAGTTTTCTACAAACTCAAATTCATAAATTTAAGGAATTGACCATATTCATTGACTAGGGTTGGTGAACCACCCATTGGTTAATTCATTTAACCAACAATGGTTAACTCTCTACCAATCTATATACTTACAACATGTATATTTCTACATATTCACCAAATACCTTTTATTTAAATCACATCCTAGCTTGAATTGACAAAGTGAATGACCAATTAAATTTTGAATACAAGCAACATGCATCTTCACTTAATTCCCAAGTGGGACCCCATATTTGGTCAACACTCCACCATTTTATATATATATATATATATATATATATATATATATATATAATACTTACAATTTTAACTAACCATTAACCAATGTATGGTTAATTCTCTGCAACATGCAACCCATGGTTACCTACCAATTCTATCTTGGTAAATTATATACATACATAATTGTATCTATAATATTCTTCCTACAACTAACTCGTGCATAGTTAAAATTTTAATTTATTTACTACCAAGGGTTACTCAATTAACTCATCCATAGTTAATTCTCATCATCACATTCATTCACCTAGCAATTAATCAATGTTTGGTTAATGCTCTCTCTTATCTACCAACTAGGGTTATTCAATTAACCCTACATTAGTTAATTATCTACACTTAACAATTCTTGAAATTATTCTCCCAACACATTGACCATCATTTGACTTTTAAATGATTTAGACTACATAACTTAATTTTTATTGGGCTCTCTTATGTAATTAATTACCCACTTCATGCAAATATTCTCATATTGGGCTAACATTTATAATCCTTTTGGGCTAGTCCACTAGTAGTAATTAAATTACTTGGACTCTTCATGAAGCTAAATCCTTAAATTTATTTGGACCTCTTTATAAATATCAACATGACTTTTAACAATTAAAATATTGGACTTGCTTTAAATCCATTAATGGACTATATACAACAACTTAATAATTAAATTAATTACTTAATTAATTACTTCACATTATTGCCATCCAAGACAACCATCCTAAATTTTCCACAACTTTAACTCATACTAATATAATTAACCTAATTAATTATATTTCATGACTTCATATTTAAACTAATTAATTTATTAGTTTAATTGAGTATTAACTTATTCATCCTCTTATTTGGCTAACAAGCACACTTTAGGTATATATATATATATATATATATATATATATATATATCCACCTTCAATTCTCAAATGAAATTATTTCCTTAATAAATTCTCTACATGCATCATTAAAATATTCCCACATTTAATTTCAAACAAATAAATTATGTTAAAAAAAAGTTTACCCATTTTCTAAATATCTCACTTCGACAACTCTAGGTTTTAAACCATAACCTTAATTAATTATTTCAAATCTTATTTACAATTCTTGTAAATATCTGGGATATTACAAATACTAAGGGTAGTATAGACAAATTATTATAAAAAAATAAATTATTTGAAGTAAGTAAACATTTAACTTATGACTAGTTAAATTAATAATGAGAAGAATAAGAAGAACTTTTATCCTAAGATAGAGCGAGTATAAAACTAATTAACAACTTCAAAACAACAAAATCTTGTAATATTATGCATTTTAAATTTTTAGAGAAATTGTCACAAAGCTCGGTTAAAAGCATGTGATTTTTTATATGTCTTATAATATAAGATTATTATTAATTTTTTAATGATCAATTTGAGATATTTTTAAATAAAAATTGATATGAGTTTTTTTGTAATTATAAAATAATAAAGTATTATAACTAGTTGTACTTTTATACAGTTTACATTAATATTTATGATTGTATTGCCTATAGTTAAAAAAAATTATATTAATTTTGAGATTGAAAAAAGAAACTTATTTGTTAATTTTCTTATTTCACAAAATCAATCCATATTTTAATAATGATAATAGTATAAAATGATACTATGTACTCAAATTTTTCATCATAATTTTATTATCCTATCATATTACTAAAATACCATCTTATAATTTTAAATATGAACACTAAATAGAAATATATTCTTATAATAATCAAAAAATTTACATTTATGACTTGCTTTATTTATTTGTTTTTTTTTTTTTGGGAACAAATAGGAGTATCAAATTAAGTTCTCCCCCATTACTCATATCCAATAAATTTTCCTAATATACACTTGGCAGCAAAAATATTGCTTTTAAAGGCACTTTTAACGACATAATTGTTCGTTTCGAATTTCATTTTGTCACACTAAAAGTAATATTGTGTCTGAATGTGTTTTGAGAAAAATTGAAAGATAAATGTCATCGAGGGAATTGTAAGTCTAGTATCCATGAATATGGGATTCCCAAATTTATTAATAGAAAGTCGACCACAAAAAATCGAAGAATTGCATATGAATCAATAAAAAGAATTTAATTGTGTGAACCAAAAACTTAACATTGCTATCACAAGAACTACAAAACTTTACAGAAGCCCTAATATTCTTGCGGCATTTATAATCGGCCAATTAAATAATAGAGTTTCATTTTGAAAAGTAATGACAAAGACTATTGAATTAACTGCACAAACAAATACAAAAAGAATTCAAGAACAAATTGCAGAGCATATCGACGGAAAAGAAATTGCGTGGTACTCTTTTATTTTTATATATCAACAAGTTGCTTTCTATATTACAACGGTTTCAGACTCGTTTTTGCATCTCAAGTTGCAATAAACAATCACGGCAGGTAGCATGCATCGTACTTTCTATACGTTATTTAGTCTTATGTGATGGGTTCGAGTCATTTTCAACTAATCATGATTCCAAAACCGTCTAAAATAAACAGTATGTTTCAACAGTTTATAAAATTGTGTTACATTTATATAGGTAAATTTTATATGGCAGATGATTTTTGTTGTACAATTACTATTCTATACTTGATAAACATAATTTATTTTTATAAAACTGCTCAGATGAACGGTCTCGATTCTTTAATATAGATCTATCTTGCAGTATCATTTTGAGAACACGAGTTAAACCAAGTTTTAACAATAGACTTGGATACAGATATATGCAAAACCACGAAACTGAGACAATGTCCACTACCATCTCTGCCACCTCAGACCGCGATGGTTCACCGCAGGAGCCTCACATAGTACCTTTCCCAAGTGCTGGCATTGGCCGCCTGATCCCATTTCTCCCGTTCGCCACCATGTTATCTTCCCAAATCTGTACAGTCGCATTTATTGCTGTCAAACCCACAGTTTCTGGCGCCGAGTCCAACCTCATCAATTCCTTCTTTACCACTCACCAACATATCAACCGTCTAGATTTCCAAATCCTCACATATACAAGCCACAATTCTACCTCAAATGATACTTTTTTTATTCAATTTGAAGCTGTAAATCGGTCCATCCATCTCCTAGTTAGGATATCACAAGTGAATTAAAATCTCAAATAAGATAAATAACGAAAGAGTGAATGATTAATATACATGAATGGACCCAAAACTTAATGACTAAGTTTTTGGGTTAAATTAAGTTCCAAACATGTATTATTGTCTTGTGTACGCGCACATGACGGGCAAAACCTTGTGTACAAAGCGCGGTCCCGTTCTTTGCCAACACTCCTTTACCCTCTCTTATCCTCTTCCTCTCCCCCCTCTTTCCGCCATTTTCTCATACTTCACCATTCCAACAATTATGCCATTTTCTCATACCTCACCATTCCAACAAATATTAGTCATATAGGTGATAATCTCGGGATCCCCATTTATTTTGTCTCCACCACCTCTGCTACATTTCTCGTCCTCGTAGCTTACCTTCCAATCCTAGCATCTGAAACTTAACATAAATTCACCACTAGCAATCTTGAAATTCACATCCCGTGTTTATCACCTATACCGATATCAAGCATTCCCCCACCATTCCTCCGCCTTGATCATCTCTGCACAATCATATTCGCTTCAAACGTATTGTCCATCTCCAAAGCAAAAGGCATTTTATCTAACCCCTTTGCTTGGGGTTTGATTCCTAAACTATTACTGCCTCCAATTTCCCTCCAATTCTTTCCATCGCCATTTGATCCCCATGGCTAAATGACCAAGCTCCAGAATCTGTACTATATGTTTGCTTTGGGAGCAGAACAGCAATGTCCGAGGATCAAATAAGAGAAATAGAAAATGGGCTGGAGGGAAGTGGCACAAATTCTTGTGGGTGTTAAATTTTGGTCAAAAATTATTTGATATAGAAGAAATGCTAGGCCATTTGTTTATGAAGAGAACGAAGAACAGGGGTAGTGGTACAAGGATGGGTGAACGAGGAGGTGATTTTAGAGCACCCTGTAATAGGAGGATTTGTTAGTGATTGTGGATGGAATTCGGTTATGGAAGCAGCTGGAAGAGGGGTGCCTATGTTGGCTTGGTTGATACATGGGAATCAAAAGATTAACGCGGAATTGATTGAGAAATCGGGTTTGGGATTGTGGGATAGGGAGTGGGGAGAGATTGGTGTAGGGGGAAGAGAGTGGAGAAAATGTTAGGAAGTTAATGGGGAATGAGATTTTGAGGGCCAAGGCCAAGAAGGTTGATGAAGAAGCTAGAATCACTCCATTATATCTATCATTCAATTTTTCTTAATATACATTTAACAACAGAAAAATCACTTTTAGCAATACTTTCAGTAACATAATCGACGAATTTTATTGAGCCATTGTTTACCATGAACTTTTTGTTGTTGTTAAATATAATATTTATGTCGCTAAATATGTATTGAAATAAATCAAAATATGTGTAATAGAGATGATCTTAACCTGGAAGAGGCTTGTATGGTACTCCTTCCGTCCCGTAAAGATTGTCTTAGTTTGAATTTTGGAGTCAAATTAACCAATTTTATAATAAAAAATTATCTCATTTTCTTGTCAGTATAAGTAAAGAAATTATAACTATAATAAGTTTAATTAACTTCACCACTCAAAACACCCTAAATAATAAAGTTTTCAAACTTTCAATTAAACTGAGATGACAACAGAAATCCACGAATAATAATCTGTAATTCTTTCAATTTATTATTTCGAAACATTCTTGCTATCAAGCTTATCTCATAACTCATATGTTCTTGTTTAACAAATTATTCTCCTAATTAAATTAGGGATTACATTAACTTATCTTGGTCACCGATCTAATAAGTAAATCACCTTTCAATTTAAAAATTTTTCATGGACCCACACTCAATAGTGAGCGTGTCCAGAAAATAGTAACAGTGATCAGTTATGAACATAATCTAATCATACCAGGAACAGCAATCATGTGGTGATATCTTTATGGCTTATACGTGCTTAAAGAGAACACAATAACAAGACAATTTTACAATAATGATAAAACCACAATTTTTTATTTTATTTTATTTTTTAATATTTTTACAAGTGAAAATATTAATTTAACAAAATTCTCTCTTATACAAAGGTGGACCCTTTTTTCTATTCATATGAGAAGGAATTTATGAAACTAATATTTTTATTTGTAGATATATCAACTCTCAAAAATAATAAGTAAAATTTGTTAAACTTGGTCATGTTTCAGTTTTTGAACTCAGATTGCAGGAATAATAAAGGAGGAAGCTTCAATCAATGTACTTAAAAGAGAACATAATAACAAGAGATCGAGTTACACAATCAAGATAAAACCACAATTTTTCTTTATTATGAGACCAACTTTAAGTCTTTGTTAAACACAAATGCTACGTTTAGATTTGAGGAATGAATATGAAAATAAAATGACTCATTCTTATTTAATGAAAAAAATTGTGTTTTGTAGCTCCGCCATAATAAAATGGATCATTTTCACCATTCCTAAATTTATGAATTTTATTTCTTGAGAGAGGGTATGAAATGATTCATTTCAACTATAATGAAATGACTCATTTCATCTGGAATTGAATGTATCATTTCACCATCCGTTCCATTTCTTTATTTATTCTATTTCTTCACTCATTTTATTTCTTCAATCCAAACATAACATAATGATTTGTAACAAAATAATACTTTATTACAAATTTAAAACAAATTGAGCAACTGCTATGGACCTCAAAAGAAAAAAAAAACAACCATGTATAACTCTCTTTTGCCTTTTCTTGATGTGATTCGAGGAAAAATTATTGGCTGCGCTTGGAGCAAATGAACAGTTTGCTCAAACCTCTCACAACACCATGAGATTCACACGGGACCCACCATTTGTAGACCCTATGGTGTTGTGAGAGGTTAGTGCAAACTATTCATTTGTTCCAAAAGCAACCAATAATTTTTCTGATTCGAGACTTGGGTTTAAATATGGAATATTCTCACTCATTTATATATATTTTTTCCTCTCCAATATAAAGAGTTTATTTTTTTATATTAATACTAGTACAAAATATTAAAATATCTACCTACTTGTCATTATAATCTCATTACATACCATTACTACTTAACGAACAACTTTTCTATTTGTTTTACCAAAAAAGAATATTCACCCAAAATTTACTGTAGTAATGTTTTTTTTTTTTTTTTTGCATGCTTATCAATAAAAATATTAAGTAACAGTTTAGCACTTGTGACGTGACAATAAAATTAAGATGATAAATTTAAATTTATTATGTCATTTTATACTATTAATCTACTATCAACAAAAAAAGAACTTTTTTTGATGAACAAACAAAAAATTTAGATAAGACTCTTTTGGTGAAACATATAAAATGTTATTTTTTGAGTTAAAAATATAATAACAATACGTCCTTAATAGTAGTGTGTATATGCTACAAATTTTGTAAATGGGACTTTTCATGTAAAACAGAGAGAATAATATGTTAAGGCAAATGGTTAATGATGGTCGTATAGTTAACGTATGATAATTGAACAATTTCAATGATTGTATAGTTAATAATGATCGTCTAGTTAAACGCATGACTAATGATTTGATGATTGATCGTATAGTTGAATATAATGATAATGATACTCGTATAATGATAATCGTAGAGTAACATGCATGATGATGTTAAATGCACTTTCGTTTAGTCCAATGCATGTACTGTAAAGTGACTCTGTTAATGAATAAGGAATTTGTACAGTCATTATAAAAGATCGTATTGTACAAGGACTTAAAATTAATACAAATGATAGTGTATATTTGTAAACTGTAACTTTTGTAAAGTCCTTATTTAAGCCATATTGTACAAGGATTTAGTTTATAAAAGATCAAACTTGTTAGGTTGATATATGAAGAAAACCAAATATATAGATTACAGGAAATTACAAGTGTTTTAAATGATCGCTGGATTCATTCTAAGTTCGTAGAGTATGCTCAGAAATCGTAAGGTAAGACATAGTCAAGAAGGAGATTGCAGAATAAGAACATTCAAATAGTTAAAGATTGTATTGCTAATCGCAGAAGCATAATGGCACTTTGAATAGATCAACCGTAGAGCATAAGCACTACAAGAAAAAAGCCTATTAGCGACCGTATATTAGTGACCGTTTTCGGTCGCTAATACGTATCAGCGACCGCTTACAGTCGCTAATATACGTCGCGTATAGTTTGGTCGCTAAAATGGTTATCAGCGACCGCTAATAGCGACCGCTTTTTCAGCAACCGAATATGGCAACTGCATCGGTCGCTAAGATGAGTCATCACGTATGCTGTCGTGGAAGACGTACGCCACGTGT
This sequence comes from Hedera helix, assembly GCA_947179155.2. Lineage (NCBI taxonomy): Eukaryota > Viridiplantae > Streptophyta > Magnoliopsida > Apiales > Araliaceae > Hedera > Hedera helix. The sequence continues at coordinate 32,291,447 of OX359277.1, read as the reverse complement.
CAGCGACTGCTAATAACGACCACATTTACCAGTGACCACTAATAGCGACTGCAATAAAGATTATCAGCGACTGGGGAGGGAGATTAACAACGACCGATTACCGAGTATTAGCGACCGAATTCGATCGCTGATAAGTTTTTTAAAAAAATAATTATATTTTTGATTTTTTCCAATTCTATTAAATTTCTTTACCTGTCAAATAAATCCCAACACAACACAACAGATATATAAATCATCTCATTTAGATCTCTAACCAAATATCAAATTCAAACTAAATTAAATAACATACATTTCATATTATAAAACTAGCATCCAATCCATTCTGGATATATAAATATATACACTAAGATAAAAATTCGACTGTGCATGGGTCACAAAATAAAGTGAAGAAAAAAAAATATAAGAACGATATGTAGCTCGCCAAGCTTCATTGATCTAGCTAACTGCTACGTTCCTGTAACAAAAAAAGAAACATGTTCAACATATATAATTTTATTGACTGATTAATTTTGTTGCATTAATCAATAATATTACCTAGTCATGCTCAATCTCCTCCTGGTCCGGTTGACTTGCTTATGTCGCCACTGCATCCGCTAATGAATCAGAACTCAACGATTTCAAATGATCTTGCAGTTCACGCAAAAGGGCAGGATCTCTGCATATGACTCTAACACGGTCCGCAGCATTATGTGTCGTCGGATTGTATGATGCTTGGGTAAGACTGGCTACCCGAACTACAAGAGGCACTAATACTCGGTCGTCTTCGCTGCCCTTGGCCCTTAACAAAATTCTTTTTAACAACCGATGTCCTTTTCCACAACTCTTGATCAATCTGCAGGCAACGGCTGCTAGGGGGATACCGCTCGTCCATTAATTGCTTGTAAGTATCTTGTAATTAAGTAATACATTAAATAGTTAAATGTAACATCAAAATTAATGTATAAATATGTAACGTAAATAAAAACTTAATTACTCGTATCTGCATAGCATTAGGCAGACCATCATGGGTGGCCACGTACACATCCAACCAATTGATAGTCTGACCTCTGGACCTGCTGGATGACTATAAATATGATAAGTGTATAAATATATTAATCATTCAAATAAATACTAATAAAATGATCGTAAACATGAATAAAGTAAATTTGACAAACTTTGTACCTCTCTATCAATGAAATGTTATGTCTGTGATATACTACCGCTTTTGTATGTGCTCTTTGCATTTTCCCCTTCAGCTATACCTGTGGATCTGTTCCTAGCAGCAGTCCTACATTTCCTCACCCATTTTAGGAAACATTAGCCGACCTTTATATGCATTTGATGGAGATCAGAAGAAGATGTATAGTATGATGTCATCTGCGTGATTACCATTTTTAGCATATTGGAAATGAAGACAGAGCCGAAAACAAGTTGACATTTACCATTAAATAGCAATATTAGAGATCTTCAAAGATTGACTTAGTGATTAAAGTAACAACTACTTTTCAACTGGCAATTCAACAGACATCTCTCTATAAATATGAACTCTTATTTGAAATTCAAAAGTGGAGAGAATGAGTGAGAAAGAAAGAGGAAAGATATAGAGAACTGAACTTCTAAATCAAAGAGTTCAAAAAGGGGAGAATAAAGAATGAGAAGTGAATTGATCTGCTAAACATATACATATCATCAACCAAAAGTCAAGACATACTTTGGAGGATCAATCAAGAGTGACTTTCACAAATCAGAGCAAAATAAAAGAAGACACGTCAAAAGGCTCATGAGGTCAATGTCATGAAGAAATCACTCAGCTGCTAAGTTCTATAAGTGAAGAAGAACTTAATACCAACTTAGCAGCACCACAACCATCTTCATCATCATTATCATCAGAAAGACAAAACTTAGTGACTCGCCTGATTCTTAGTGAATCAGACCATGTGTGGGATGGACTTAGTGTCCAATTAGGAAGGTTCGTAGTGCCGAAACTTAGTGACTCGAAGGGACATTAGTGGTTTAGATATAACAGATCTTAGTAATCTGATTGTGAAGATTAAGAATATCCTTAGTGGGTTCCTTATCAAACGTACAGAAGAGTGGAGTAGGAGATCCTTATACTCCGAACCACTTTAAATTTCTATGTCATTTCTTATGTCTTTTATTGCCTTACATTACAACTACAAAGTGTCTTAACTATTTTTTAATCTACAATAGCATTTCAATAGCATAGTCTAAAACTAGAACTGCATATTCAAAATTAGATGAAGAATGGGTGTTTTATAAAATTAACTATTTTGCTACAATTACAAAAAAATAATTTGATAATTGAGTCTTAAGCTAAAGAAAATCAAAGTGATTTATTCGACCCCCCTTCTAGATCACCTTTGTGCCCTTTAAGAAACAACATAATATTTAACTTTCATTGATGGATATTAGGGGTATGATAATTTTAAATGGGGCATTGATCTCACTTGTCAAACCTTTTGCGTGATATAGCTTAAAATTTTCCATTATTAGAAAAGAATATCAAACAATTATTGATCCACATGAATTACTACCATTGACTAAATTAACAAATGCAATGGATCCAGATTATGGCTTAAAATGAAGCCTTTTATTAGGCAAAAATGAAGCCTTTTTTAAGTCATAAATAAAGCATTTAAGGTGATACAAAATAGGAGCAAAATGCCAAAATATAAAGAGTCTGGAATCATAGCCAAATGGCCCAGACCTACCATGGCAGAATAACTATTGTTTTCCACCTCCTAGATTCACACGTTATTATCTGTCTGTTTATATATTAAGAAAAGGGCTTATCGGATATTTTGGATATATCGCGACTTTGTAATAAAAATAATACCATATATATATATGGTGTTAAAATAAATATGCATTTTAATGACATTTATTTTTTAATTATTGTTTTAACATTATTAATGATTTATTAAATAGGCCAAAGATATTTCACACCTATCACGTCACCCCATATACAATTTTCTTTTGAAAAAACCAGTTCTTATTAAGTCTTGTGAATTTCTTCGTGATTAAAACTGTAAAATAAATAAACATGGCCAACCTAAATGAGGTGAATAGTGATTGATTTATTTCCAATAAATGAGCTTAATTAGAGCTTATTCAGCAACAACTTATAAGTTAATCAAACTAACTTATAAATTCTATTGTTGAAGTATTTGGGGTTGACTTATTTTTTAATTTATAAGTTATTTTTGAAAATTAATAAATTCTTACTTCTTAAAAAATGACTTACAAATTATTTTAAAATAAGTAGGTTTGATCAAATGTAAATATTATTTTGCTCTTATTTTAGTAGTTTTTACATCACATTTTAACCCACAAGCCATTATAGCTAAACACCTTCAAAATTTATTTTAACTTAATTTTTAACTTATAAAAAAAAATAGTGTCAAACACTTTTATTTATAAATTATCACTTAAAATAACTTATAAATTATTTTAAATATTAATTTATAAATTATTTTTAAAATAAGTCATTCCCAAACAGGCCCTACTGTAGGTGGTGACAATGGCTAGCCATATATTAATATTTGGCAGTTGGCGCTTACTTTTATTTTTATTAAAAAAAAAACAATTCGGAGGAATAATGTTACAAATATAAAAGAATTTCACAATCGACATTCATTACAATTTTTATAATTTTTGAATTAAAATTCTCTCTATTACACTTTTTATTTATTTTCTTTCAATACATATTTAACACACAATATATTATTTTTAATGATGGTAGCGATAACATAATTCTCTGCGATGATTTTATTGTGTCACTAAAATAACATTTATATCACTAAATATATATTAGGAAAATTAGATAAAAAAAAGTGTAACAGAGTAAAGATCTTAATTTGTAAATTTTACATACAATGAGTTAAAATGCATGCCTTATAATAAAAAATAAATAAAGTCCCAAAATAAAAAATAAAAAAATTACTAACTCACACAACATCTTGGAGGTTTCTAGAAAGCCTGCAAGATCAAGCCCAAGAACACCGGATCTCTCTTTGAAAAATTTCCCTAAAACAATTGGAACGGATGTAAACCGACCCATAACCTGATCCATTTTTCTTCATAAACGACAAAAGTTACTGCTTTCCCTGTCATAATCTCCGATAACCCAAATCCAAATTTTCCCTAACCCATAACCCAAATCGTTGTTGTTTTCCCTGTCATAATCTCTGACACTTCTCCGATGCAGCATTTGATCCTTGGCTTTTTACAGTGATTTATGCTTCTCCTATACGTCATCTTAAAAATCATTTGTGGGATAGTTTTTATAAAATCGTGGAAGAGTTAGCTTGTCTTACTCCTAAAACAGGGTCCGACAAAAGTGGAGCATTTTCGTCCAATCAGTTTATGCAACACTTTGTATAAAATTGTCACAAAAGTTTTGGTGAATTGCTTAAGGCCTTTTTTACCCACAGTTATTACTCTTAAGCACATCTCCAATAGGTGGACTATTCCATATATTATATTTAGTCCATATGACATCAGCAAATGTCATTTAGTTTTCAATCCTTCTAGTAGATGGACTATCTAGTGAACTATAATATAAAAAGATTAAAAAAATCAACGAATTCAAAAACTTTCAATCATCCTTCTACCCTCCCATTTAAATATATTTAAAATTATAACTCATGAACTATCTTGTTCCTTAATATAGTCTTTTTGATCCACCGAAAAATCCCAAAGACTATATTTAGTCTTGCTGTTGAAGAGGGAGGATGAGTCCTAGACTATATTTAGTCTAGGATTGATGGAGCTCCGGCCTGCTGGAGATGGCTTAACCAGGTAGGATTTGTTGAAAGTAGAAGAAGGGTATCGGGCAATATTATTTTAGCAAATGAAATCTTGCACATTCTTAGAAAAAAGAAGGGAAGATAAATGTCCATGATTGTTATATGATAAGCTGTCTTGGCAATATCTGGAAATTGTCCTCCAGAAATTGAAAATCCTAAAAAAAACGGTTTCTCTTATCTTGCATCTCCACTATTTCTTTCCATATTAAATGGCAAGGCTTTGCTAGCTCTTCTTTTAAGCCCAAATATGGGGTGCGCCAAGGGGACCCTATTTCCCCATATTTGTTTATCACGTGTTTAAATGAATTATCAATTAAGTTGCACAAAGGAGAACAAGGGAGGCCTGTTTCCCCATCAAACTTGGTAGAGCAGACAGTGGCACTTCTCATCTTTTCTTTATAGCCCTGAAAGCTAAATATTTTGCAAATTCCTCTATTTGGCACACAAGGGTGAAGAAAGTGTTGAATTTTTACTATAAAAATCCTATTTATCTATTTATTTAATGTTGGACATTTATGATTAATAAAAGTACATAATTCGTCATTCATTAAATGGTCATTTATTATGTTTAATATAAATCTCCAAATTTATATATATTATGATTTATGTATATAAATAAGTATTATACACAGAAGATATAAATCATATGTAATATATATAAATAAAGATATAATAGTTTATAACCATTGATAATTTGGAGATATTATCATGTGGGTTATAGTGCTTTAATATATATGATTTATCTTGATCATGGAAGTTGGACTTTTAATTAAAGTATTAGTGCATTAACGGTGTGCATTAAACGGATCATGTGATAATATTTTATTTTTAAAATATTTTCACATAAATACTAATTTGTTAATGTTTCTTAATTTTGAAATAATAATGAACTTAATATTGTTAAATATATTAGTTTAATATTTCAACGAGTGAAATTACATTGTGTTAATTAATACCTCGGAATGTTAATTAATATATTTAATTAATACTAGGAACATTATTATTGTCAAAACATCTACAAATTTTTTCATAAGATAATTTATTATTGATCATAGAATCTTGGTCAAATCTTTTAATATTTATTATTAAAAGGGTTGATTTAATTGTTAAATCAATTTATGATCAAATGAAGATAAATTATGGACTTATGAAATTACTTTAAATATATTGTAATTATATTTAATTATGAAATATTTATGTACATCTATAGATGAAATATTTATAGTTAATTAGTAAATGGTTTGTTTTATTTAATTCCTGGATTGAAGTGTAATTACAATTATTTAGTGGAATTAATTGTAATTAATATTTATTTAGTATATTATTATTAGATAATAATACATGAATAAGTATTGGAGTCAGAATAGGAATCCCTTAGGATCCCCATCCTAGCCTAATATGAATCAATTTCATAAGAAAGAGAATGATCGATAAAGATATAAATATATCATTGATAAGATACGTAAAAAATGTTATTATTCCAAATCAGAGAAAAGACCAAATAGCGTATACTCTCTTTTCCTAGGAAAAACACGTAAAGTGTATACTCTCTCTTTTCTTTTAAGAAAAACACGTAAAGTATTTTTTCAGAAGGGTGCTTTGAAGATCACACTTTAGATTCAGCATAAGGTTATAAGAAAAAAGATCTTGAGGATACTTGAATATTAAAACGTGCTAATCCAATCAAGCACTAATTAACAATTCATACTATAGATACATGATATATACATAATTATTGTTTTGTATAAAACCATGAAGATAATTCTGTTTTATTAAAATTTTAAAACTATTTTTTGGAGAATTTTCCCAACAAAAAGACCATAGCAGCACCTAGAAACTCATTCTTTAAGCCAAAAACGCTATGTGGAATCACTTGTAGTGGGTGAGGGGAAATGGAACCTCTATTTCTTTTTGGTATGATGGTGCGGCAATTGCCCACTTCGAACCCAATTTGTGGGCCCTCCCTCTGTTTCAAGAAACGGATAATAGGAAGGTCAGTGCTTTTAGTAACTTTGATAATCACTAATGGAAAGTGGAAGAACTTCAACTTGTTCTTCTTCCATATTTAGTTAATGAATCCTGTCTATTCCTCTAAATAATGAGCTGCTGGATGATGATAAACCATGTTGGCCTTCTAAAAGTGGCAAGTGTTCGGCAAAATTAGCTTATTCTACGTTGGTGGGCAAGAACCCTCAGTCCAATTCATGGTCTTGGATCTGGAAACTCAAAGTTCCCCCAAAACTTCATATATATTTCTGGAAAATAGCTCGTCGGAGATTACCGCCAAATCCATTCTTAGAAGGGTTCTTAATTAGGGTTGTTCCATCTGTGGAAGGGGAATTTAAACCTCGGATCATATCTTTAGGGAATGTACTTTTGTTAGATTGTTCAACTTCAAAATAGAAACTTGGGAAATCACCCTGGACCTGTTGGGAATATTCCAACCTAAAAGCTCTCCATGACCTTGATACCAGTTGTTGAGAATATTCAGTCATCTAAAATCATACCTTGACCCAAAGGGTTATATGGAATAGAGTATATATGTCCTCAATTTTTCTCTTTATAATTTGATGAGAACTTTACTATCACGCAGTACCTCAACATGCCGTGACCTTCTGTTTTGTTATGCGGAGCATTTGGATCGACTGTAACAAATTAATGTTCTCCCCTCCTTCCTTTACCTCGGAAGGACTAATAAAATTTACATACATGGCCATGTCATTTTTCTGTCTGCTAGGTCCTGTTTCATTTGTACCATCTCATCACAAAACAATTTCGTTAGTAGCTTGGTCCCCTCCTCCTCAAGGTTTTGTGAAGATAAATACTGACGGTTGTGTTCGAGGGGATGGATTAGCTGGAACGGGGGCTATTATTAGAGATCATGATAAAATTTGGATTTCTGGAAATTGTTTGTATAGCTCCAGTTTTAGCTGAGCTTCGGGCTCTCCATGATGGCTTAAGACTTCGTTGGGATATGGGCTTCAAAAAAGTGATTCTTGAATCGGATTCAGAGGAAACTATTAAACTTTTATTATCAATGGAACCTCCATTATCTATGCTATCTAATTTACTTACTGGTTGCTTGCAGGAACCTTCTAGTAAAGGCTTGAGAAATCTAGATTCATCCAGTACTTCGGGAAACCAACCAACTACCTGATTGCATTGCCAAAGAAACTGTGAACCAGGAGGAACTTTTTGTTCTCTTTGATTCTCCTCCTACTTTGGCTAAATAGACTTTGGATTTTGATAATGCTGTGAGAGCCGCTCTCGTTGTTCTTGAACTACGTCGTACTTTTGTTGAGTATCTGTCTACTTTCAAAAATAAATAAATTAGTCTTTACTCATCGGGAATAATTTTTGAAAACTAAGTCTTTAATACTTACTTAAAATCTACAAACAACAGATAAAAAAAACAAAAATCTCTCTTTAAAATATAAGGGAAGAGAGAAAATTAAATATTAGAAAACTACAATCACATGGTTTGGTGTAAGCATAAACTATTAATTTAGTTAAACTGAGTAGGATCCAAAGTCCACCCTTATCAATGTAGTGATAATTTAAGGACCAACTATTATTGTATTTACAATTCATACACTTGGGTACAATAATAGAGAGAGTAGTTGATCAAATAATCTACACTTACAAGGATGTATGGGAGTACGACTATTATTTCAGAGTAATATTTAATACTAGTAGAATAATTGCTGGTTGGAACCTATTTTATATTTTTCACAATAATATTAGTTTCTAGTCTTTAATTTTAAACAAATTCTCCGTCTCTTTCACAATTTTTTATTTTTTTTTTGTAAATAAAATTTATTCCACAAGAATATTACTCTTTTTTTTTTTTTTTTGATAATATGATAATATATAATGATGTAATGTATGTTCAATTACACAATATTTGACAACTTAAAGGTACTTAAAAAATATGTTTTTGAAAGTCTAATGCGCTTGGAAATTTTGTTATTTAGACTCTAGAGACGGCTTATTTCAAACACATTTTATTTAACTCGCAAACTCATCTTTTTGACTCAAACGTAATATACCAAAAGTGATATAATTCATTTGGAGATCCAAGTGTTACTTCCATAAATACTGCAAAAATTAATAACCAAATAAATTAATAATGTATTCAAACCAGTATCCCCAATAACATACCTCTCAAACCAGGAAGCTCAACTGTTAGCTAGAGGCCTTACAAGTATCCCCGAGTATATAAAGTTGAGATCGAAAGATTAGTTAAAGAAATGCTTGAAGATGGCATTATGTGACACAACTCGCCTTATTTAGTTCTCTTAGTTAAGAAAAAAGATTCAATCTGGAGCCTTTGTGTAGATTATAGAGATCTCAACATTATCACAGTTAAAAACAAATACACAATACCCTTCATTAATGAGCTCTTAGATTAACTGCAAGGTGCTATTATCTTTTTAAAGCTTGATCCTAGGAATGGATACCGTGAAACTAGGATGGCCCCTCAAGACATACACAATACTGCGTTCATCACTCACTTCACTTTGGTCTCTTTGAGTTCAAGGTAATGCCTTTTGACCTCATCAAATTTCAAATGTCCCAGCTTCTTTCCAAGCATTAATGAACAAGGTGTTCGCACCCTTCCATAGGCAGTTTGTCTTAGTTTTCCTTGATGACATACTGATCTAAAATAAGTCTATTAAGGATCATGTAAAGCATCTTGAATTGGAAGTGGAATTGATGAAGACCCATAAACTGTTTGCAAAAGTATCTAAATGTTTGTTTGGGCAAACCAAAGTGGAGTATCTTGGTTATATCATCTCTTGTAATGGGTTTGCTGCTGATCCTTGCAAAATAGAGTCCATGCTTCAGTGGCTTAGATCAATAACTGTAAGAGATTTTAGGGCTTACTAGATCTCACAGACTATTATAGAAAATTTTGTAGAAACTACAGTATGGCTTAGTAGACCATTAACTGAACTGGTTAAGAAATGACAATGACATTGTGGGTAATTTGAAGCCCACGCTTTGATCAACTCAAGCAAGCTATGGCCACTATTCCTTTGTAGCTTTACCAATGTTTAAAGATCCCTTTGTGGTGGAAACAAATATCAGTGATTTTGGCACAAGGCTGATCTAATGCAGCATAACCACCCCATTGCTTTCTATATCAAAGCCTTAAGACCCAAGAACTCAACATTATCAACCTACGGGAATTTTTGGCAATAGCCACAACAGTTAACAAGTGGAGATGCTATTTAAGCTTGGATCACTTCATTATCAGGATTGACCACCTACCATTAAAGTACTTCTTGTCCCAAAGGATAACTTCCATGCTTCAATAAAATTGACTTACAGAGCTACTGGACTTTGGTTACGAGACTTTGTATACAAAGGGCATTTAGAACCACGTAGGTGATGGATAATCAAGAATACCAGGTTTTTTTGCAGAGCTCAATGCTATAACCTGTTGTATTCATAGTTTGGTTTCTAAGTTAAATAAGAGCATTGCGGGTGACTAGCCATGGAGTTTATTCTTAAAGCCATGTAACCAATCTCACATGACCTAAAGAGGCTTTCTACCAAAATGGAGTACTAATGCATAAGGGCTAGGTTTTTGTTGGAACCCTTGGAAGTTTTGAAGGTCCACTATCATCAATAAGCTACATTCTTATGGACTTGGAGGACATTTTGGTTTTGCTAATACTTATTATAGGGTAGTCAAGTATTTTATTGGCTAAGTATGAGAGAGACGGTAAAACAAGGTGATGGAGTGTAATGTCTGCCAGGAGAACAAACTGAATGTATCTCTACCCCTAGCCTGCTATAACCCTTAGAAATTCCATCACAAGTTTGGGAAACCTGATTTTTTTTAGTTATTGTTATTCATGTATTAAGCTTATAAATAAGATGGCCTAGTGCTGGAGAAAGCAGGGTTGATTATTTTGGTGATTTGAATATATATCAAGTTGAGTTATGTTTCTTTTTTCATAATCCTTCTCTGGTGAGGTTCTAAATTTTCACAGTTTCTTCTTCTTCTTCTTCTTCTCCTCCTTCGCCACCCTCATTTATTAGAACGAAGAAATAAGCAAACAAGATTGTGGAAGAAACCACCTTCTTACAAGAGAGTGTATTCATATAATTATGAAAAAAATAATCACTACCATCACTGACCATAAGTACTACCAGCCTCATCATGACATCATCATCCTGATCAATTTAACTAACGACAATTACAAGTAGCCTTCTTCGTCTTCACAGGGTCATTGATGTTGCTGCTTCTGCATTGCACTGGTATCTTTGATATATTAGCAGTAATATGTATCTTAATTTAAAATAATGAACCACAACATAATTTATGAATCCTTTGAAGTACAACAATTACTTGTTCAATGTTCATGGATTATCTTAATATTTTTTTATTCAATTTCTCGTGATTACAAAAAGAAGTCTCAACATGGATAAGGATGACAAGGATAACATAAATAACATTGATGAAGGGTTGCTGAGTCCATATTGCTCTGAAAATTTCTATCTTTCAATGCCTTTTATGATACATTTGTCCATGTAACTTGTACTGTTTTGGGAGCTCGATATCATCTGATCCTTACAATCTTCTATATATTTGGTTACGCAAAACTCTTTCTACATTTTCTAGATCCAATGGTGATTTACTTGTTTTCTGTCAATAGGTACCAAAGGTATGAGAGCTGTTACTTTTAGGGTCTATTATTAGGAAAATAATTGCAAAACCAAACAAAGCAAAAGAGTTTGAAGTGCATCTCTTCAAATTTGTTGTTTCTATATATGATATAATCCCAATCTTCAACTTTTCGCAACATTCCAGTTCACACCGTGATCATTTGATGGTATCTTTCATTACCCTTGTTTCTGTTTTCATAATCTCATTATGAACAATATATAAATGATATGAATCTTTAAAACTTTCCCCATGATCTTCTCTCTTTTGGGGAATCTGCTAGATCTGGCATACTTTGGGTGGCTGCTATCAATATTGCATGCTATAAAGAGTTCAAGAGCATCTGTCCCAGCTTCATTACAAATAAAAAAATGCAATTATGGCGCAGACGCACAGTTTGATATGTAATTATGTTCTTAGTGATCTCGATTTTTTAATTGGCATTTACATTTCTGAGTGTCATGATTCATGTCTAAATGAATTGGGATGTACTCAACTCAACAAAACCTTCTTATGCAAACTAATTGGAGTCTAGATGAATTTGGAAATAGTTCAGAATTTATATACTCCCTCCATTCCAAATTATAAGATCGTTATTGACTTTTAAAACTCAATGTGTGACTTTTCAATCTCAAAATTGAGATGATTTATTAAAACTTATGAAACAATAAATCTTACAATGAGTAGTACTTTAATATAGTTTGCAATAGTCATCATTGTATTAACTAAAATTAAAGGAATTCATGTTAATTTTGAATTTGAAAATATCTTAAGTTGACTTCAAATAGTCCATAATGAAATTATTGGCACCATATGCTTATAGGATCTGGGTACAATTCATATCATATATTTCACTGTTCTCTAGAAATGAAAATGAAGAAGCATAGACAACTTGGTTGAATGGCAGATAAAGAGTTCATTTCTTCTGCAGCTCAAATAAGGTGGTGATGTACTTTTGGGGTAAGTGGAATAATTCACACTGGTAATAATCTCACAGACAATTTTTTAAATTCGGGGTTACATGAAGTGGCTTTTGTGTTTTTTCACGAGTAAAGGATTTAGCACCTGACTCAAAATAAAAAAGTTCTTAAAAGGTTAAAATCAGAAAACTCTGCTTCTCATTTGGGCATGAGAAAACAGAACCAGGACTCCTACTTTTCTTTCTCTTAATTTCATTTGGGCATAATTGCATTTCTAATAAAAATACTTTGAACAACTCTTAGGCCCTTCAGTCTTTCTAATGTTTCTAAAATGATGAAATTCATCGAGTCTGCGTTTTCTTGTACTGGTGACGATACCATAATTCTTTTCAGCAAAATCTGAAAAGAGAATTATAAATTTCCCATCTCTGCTGTTAGTACCTGTAAATCATTGGAGCAATGACACAACAGTGAAATTTGAAGATTATATGGTGATTACTTTTTTTGATGCATACAAGTGAGGATTATTTTGAAACATCTTATCCTTTTTTGTTATACCAAAAGGATATTAGTCTTATTATTTTACTAATCCAAATATGAAGTCAAATGATGGATGTGCCAGTTGGTTTGCACAAGTACCAGTGAGTATGTATTAGGCATTTGGAAATAAGTCTAATGAACAACTAACTGGAATTAGTTTTAAAAATGGAGAAAGAGGTTCATAAGTTTGTAGTGAAAGAGTAGTAGTAGAACTAATTGTGAAGTGAATAGTGAAGGAGGATGATTTGTGCAAATATGACACTCATATTCCTTGTATACACCTGTTACAACCAATAAAGGGCAAGCTTTCGCACAATTTTCAATATTTCGGGGTCTTTTTTCTTTCTTTCTTTCTTTCCTAACTTTATTAATAACATGTTGACAAAATATTTAGTTTGTGACTGCTACAATGTTGGCGCGATTATATATAATTATGGGATTCCTTGAATGGAAATGATGGAACACATTAAAGTTTTTGTAGCAACAAGAACTTTGGAAATAAATCTTCGCTAATGTTCTGATTTACAGGTACAAATTTAATACATGGGAGCAAAAACAAACTCGGGTGCATGTTTATGGTGAATTATGTTGCTCATTGGGATATTTATGGTCATATTGTGTTTCACTTGATGCTGAAGGTTCTTTGTACATTATCTTGGAGTTGAAGAACCAAAACACTTGTGCTGAAGTTAAACATGTAATTTGTTTCAATTACCAAGACTGTTAAGTGTTAAATCTTCTTCAAGTCAAGGTTTGGGCTCCACTTCACATCCAGGAAAGATCATATGCACCGTATATTTATGTTGTTTTTCTAGTTAATAACTTTCTCTAATTTATTAAAGCCTGGAAAAACGTGGTGCTTGCTTTTATTTATTGCGTAAGTTTAATTAAAGTAGTGTTTGTGCATTAGTAGCATCATTCACCATAAGTTTAATTAAATTAGTGTTTGTGCACTCGTACCATCATTCACCATCTGATCGATTCTTACATTAATATATGTCACAAACCTGACATAATGTACAGAGAACCTTAGAAATTATCATGTTGTGGTTCTCATCAATCTTTTCATAGGAAGGTTGTTTAAGTGGTGAGATGAATCCACAAACCTTTTCCTTCAGGTGTGATACTAGTTCCAGATTTACACTGTTTGTGAGTTTCAGAAAGGGTGGAAAAGAAAGGAAATGGGAGGATTTTAAGAAGAGTAAGTGAAGGAAATGGGAGGAAAGCAACCCCAACTTTCTACCCAAAACTTTCCAGTTTTCACCCAAAAATTGGAAGATTTGGGTGGAAAGCTATCTTAACTCTTTAAATTTTCGTTATTCTTGTTCTACCATTAATATAACAAACTAAATTTTAATCTTTTCCATATCCATTTTCTCTCCTTAATTTACAACAAACACAAGGAAGAAAAGTTAAATATTGCTCCCCACCATTTATCTTCTGTAGTGATTTTAACTTTCTCTTCTTATCTACCTAAAAATCACAAATAGTGTTACAATCTAACAATCTGATGGTGCGAAACTTGGCATAAGACTGCAAACTAGGTTTAGTGTTGGACAGAATAAGGAACGAATGCTGCATATTAAATAGGTTAATTAACGAAAATGTTCTAGTTTCATCTTTAGATTCATTATAAAAAAAATGTCTTATCTAGTGAACAATGCTCCTGCAAATACCAGAGTTTGGGGATCAGATTTTTGCAACAGAATCCTTACAGAAACGCTATTTCTCGGTTCAACTTGAACCCTTATAGAGAGGCTATTCACCAAGTGAGCACTTAACCATTTCACCAAGTACAATTTTTAGTTTCATTATTATAAGAATGGTATACAAAAAATGAATAAAAGTAGTTTGGTCCAATTCAAATTTAATACATTAGAACTTGTTAAAACAGCTCTATTCTTCTTCTTGTTGCATGGTTGCATTTGAAGAAGACAGATGATTAGTGTGAACTGTTGATGAAGTTACTCCAACACTTACCACCCTGTTTATCAAGCCTAGAGAAGACTGCACTGAAGAACTTCGTTACAACAAAGCTAAGATGTCATAAAAGATCAATCAGGGTACTGTCTAGTGTTTATTTTCCTAGTAAACATTGCAACCCTTTAAGGAGGCTATTCTAGGATGGTGGATATTATTATAATGATTTTAGTCAGTAGTAGAGGATGCTGCAAAGGAGATGGAATTTACCAAAAATATGAAGGAGGAAAAGTAACATCAGAGATGTATTCACTTGCTAAAACACAAGTCTGGAGTATTAGAGCAATATATTTATCCTAATAAAGCTACAGATGGTGTATTCAGTAGTTTATACCACAATTATTAAAAATATAAAAAAAGAAAACATGAGGGGTGCGTTTCAGTGCGCACACGCATACATATGAACAATAATAACAACAATAGCTATAAGTTAAACTGACCAACTAGGTTCAATCCAGGCACCCAACAACTATTCTGTAGTGGAGGAGAAATCCGTGAATGCTTCTTCCTTGTCTTTCTCCTTGTTCCCAAAGGTTTGATACTTGCACGTGTCGAGAGAGTAGAAGGCTATCTTCCCACCATAAAATATAGGAAAGTAGATCTTGTTCTCCATTCCTGATATTTTTGCAACTGCAGAGAAAGATTCCGTGCCATAAGCATAAATCATGTGTTTTCCCAGATTATTTACTTTCTCCCACTTTAGTGTAGAGTGATTCAGCTTGAATACTTCAACCCATTTCCCGAGCTCATCCACAACAATTGATATGAGATTGTTGCTGCATTCCACGAGGAAACGTTGGCCGCAAGACGTGTTGGGGGGTTTATCTGCGCCGGTTCTAAAAACTCCAAGCTTTCCTTTGCGAGTAAAGAAATAAAGATTTTGTTCACAAAACGCTAGGCTTTTATGACATGATAGGTCAGACCGAATATTACGACCAATAAAAAGTCTACGCCATTTCGGTTGCCTGGATAAGTATTGTGAATAGTGCATTGCCACCAAATAACTATAATACAATCTAGGGAAGTAGGCGCCTAGGCGGTGCTGAAAAGGCAAAACTTGAGTAACAAGCTAGAGGCAAATCTGGAAGCCGGATGACAGCCCTTGTAAGAGGATTAAAGAAGTGTAGACATATAAATCCTGTAGATATTAGCAGCCAACCATATCTAGAAGAGCATATCACAGCATTTCCAATTAAGTCAGGAGGTGTAGCCATAAAATATCTATCACCGAACTTTGGGTCTTTAAAAGTAATAATGCCTTGAGGTTTGTCTAATACCATGAGCCATGGTGAAACTAAAGAGTGTGTTTGCAATCTTCCCAATGCAGTTGCAGTGCTCCATTGTTTTGAAGGTGCTGCTACTCGAAAGTGCTTACAAGTAGCACGGAAATTTAGGTATTCGACAGCAACACAGTGCTCAGCAATCAATTCCAACATATGAAATGGGATATCAAGCAGACGGGATTTCATCTTTATCTCCCAGTTGCTGCTCATTCATCATCTTACCAACCTCATCGTTAGCAACTGATCTTACCACCGTCTCCTCCTTCTTGCCTTGTTCTTCTTTAGTATCGGTTTTGCTCTTGGCTTCTCCATGATCGTCTACAAACCTACAATTAAAAATGTAATCAAATGTTTACTGGCGATACAAGAAGATGGCAGGCTCCAAATTAAAGAACATGGGTAAACAACATAACTGCCTCTAGGTATACTAATAATTACCGTCGTAATATAATAAAAGCCCTTCTAATCAACATATAAAACGAATAAACGTACCTGCTTTCAGGCAATATCCACAATGAGGTATGGCGTGGCCACAGCGCGGGTCGTATATCTGGACAAGATAAATATGATAGGGAGATTGTTTTATCTTCCATGTTGTACGAGTATAATTTGCACATATCTTGAATAATATGTATATGACTCCCTGATGGCGATTCAATTGCAGGGCAGGAAATTGGTGAGTAACAAGCGTCGACCAAAAAGAATACATGGTCCTTGGAGCTTTTCATTTCCTCCCACGTCATGGTGGAGAAATCCAGTCTGAACAATTGTATTGATTGAATTTCCTTGGACGGGATTTTTTTTGCAGATACAATAATGGTGAACAGTTCACCACAAGATCCCACGAGGTAAGAATCAGAAATTTCATAACCAAAATCAAATTCAGGTAACTCCGTACAGTGCAACAATTCTATCACAACTTCACTATTCTTATAATTATGATTAACTCGTATGTCGATTTGTATGACATATTCAGAAGTAGTAACAGCATATACTTTATTATTGCAACAAACCGGTGTGCAAATGAGATGCTCTTGTCCTTCGAACTGTCCACTGGATATGTATATGTCTCTGATCTGCTGAGCATATGAAATTTCAGTCCATGTTTTTGTTTCATTGCGTAGCAGACAGAAAACTAAGTTATGTTTGCTGTATCTGCTTAACATCACAACAGAATCTGGATTAGAAGGAGAGGATGACAAAAAACAAGACAAAATATCGTCATCGTCCTCCTCCTCGGCATCATCGTCCTCATCCTCATTGCTGTCTTCATCTTCATCTTCTCCCTTATTGTCTCCCAATGATTTGGGTTCCAATTCCAATTTCAAATGAGGAAGATTTATAAACTCTTGAGTGACCGGATTCCAAAGACAAAACTCAAGGAGGCTTAAATCTGGAGATGGAAACTTGGAGAGAATTAACCAGCCATGGAAACAACCACGAATTTTTCTCCCGAACAATTCTGGAATTCGGCAGTGATAATGTTCCTTGGGTGGTTTGGTGGAGCTGAAGAAAATTTGGTTCGTCTCCTCTTTGCTGCATCCAGAGTGATAACTAACCAACCACGGATATTGTAACCCTGATGATGATGAGGGTGGCAGCTGCAGGGTATCGCTAATTACCGAACATGATCTACCACAGCAAATATTCTGCTGCTGCTGCTCCATTGAATTGAATCTTATATATATATATGTATGTATGTTTATTGTATATGTATAAAAAAGAGAGAATAATATTAACGATTGATTGCAGGTACGTACGAAGTGGAAGATGCATGTAATTGTATGGGGGTGGGTATTTATAAAGGGGATTTTAATGGCTCCCTCCAAATCTTATTAGGACTTGTGTCTCACTAGTTGGTTGATTCTATTCTATTTAGGATATATGTTTCCATCCAAACTAAATAAGATTTTCTTCTCATATTTTTAATTATGATCAGCTGCTGCTATATGAAGAAAATATATAATGGGCAGTTCAAACTAATCCATTATATAATAGAATAGTTCATAATTTCAAAGACGGTTTAAAAAATATAAAATTTTGTCACATAATTTACAGTTCATTTTACTTTTAAAAATATTAAATTTGCTATTAGTGTAAAATTAAATATATTTTTCTTCATTGATTAGTAGTTAGTATTGGAACTTGTTTTAGCTCATACCCTTTTTGTGATATTATTTAAGAAAATATAAATATTATATAACATGAGAAAAAAATATTTAACGACTTAAAGTAGTGGAATATGACGACTATAGCATGGAATCGAGTAGGAAAATAAAATAATTTTCTCATTCTATTCGGAACTCCCAAATGCTATCGAGTAGGAAAATACAATAACATTCATGAATGCTTCATGTTTTATTAATATATTCTTTTCACTTCAAATTATAAGATCAATATCAATTTTTTAAAGGTTAAATTATGATAATTTTAAATAAAAAATTAATATTAATTTTTTAAAAATTAATTTCAAATAATTTCAAATTTAAAACGGAAGTGGCATATTCTTTCAAAAAATTCCCCATACGAATTTAGTTGATTTTGACCAAACATCCCGAACTTATAGTCTTTTTTTTTCCCCTCTGAAAATGGTAAAATTCCAAAATATTGCTTAAAGCCCAAAGAATGTTAAGTAGCACAAAAAATATGATAGCATACAGGAGAACGAGTAGTATTAAAAGACCCGATTACTAACCATGTGGGAACAGTCTTATGAAAATATCACTTTTAACATTGATGTTGCGGATAATTCGAATGATGCTTATTATGTGGATAGTGCAAATATTACAGATAATATGAATGATGATAGTGACTACGATAACGGTGACAGTAATAAAGTTAAAATGGTTAGGGATTTAAGTCAAGAGAGAAATTGTTCAAATACCACTCAAATTCTATTCAGACATGGACATGAAGTTGAAGTAGTCAAAAATTCGAGTTAAGGGAGGAATTATTAGGATACTTCTCGAATCTTGTTTAGAAAAAAATTGTTACTATGAAAATGAAGAGTCTTACTGAAAATAGGAGTATTATTTTAGGATGTGTCATATTCTTAATAGAATATTTATTATATTTTAAGCTTGGAGTCCTATTATAAGAATAAATTTTATTTTTGGTAAGAGTGTTATTTTGAAAGTGTCATATTTTGAATAAGAAAAGAAAAGTTGTGAGTACTCTATAAATAGAGTATTATGTTTAGTTATTAAAGTGTAACAAAACTAAAAATTATGTAATCTTCTAAGAGTTGAGAGAGTGTGAGGGGACTTTTTTGTTTGTGTATGGGAGAGGGTTTTTGCAAATTTTATATTCCGTACAAAAAAGTTGTATCATGAGAGTGAAGGTTTTGCAATTTTTAGTCCGTGGAAAAAGTTGTGCAGTGGAGATTATCACATTATATAATTTCAAGTTTTATGGCGTAAAATTTTGGAGGATTATTGTAAGCCCGTTATTTTAATATAGTGGATATTCAAAATTTGACCAGTGATTTTTTTTCTTTAAGGCCATGTTTGTTTGTAAAATACATACTTGGGATTGGACTATTTGTATTAATTTAAAGTTATTTTCGACTTTTTTATCCTATGATGATGGATTATTAGTCCCTTAAATAGTCCTTGGATTATTTTTTTATCATTCTCAAGGCTATTTATGAGGGATTATATAATCTCATGATGAATTTGGGATTATATAATCCCTCATAAATAGCCTTGAGAATGATAAAAAAATAATCCAAGGACTATTTAAGGGACTATTAATCCCTCATGATTGGATAAAAAAGTCGAAAATAACTTTAAATTAATACAAATAGTCCAATCCCAAATATACATTTTGTAAACAAACATAGCCTAAGAGTTTTGCATGTTAAATCTCGTGTTATTTTGACTATATGGCGCAAGGAGACGGTGGAAAAAGTTTCGGATGCATCAGAGAAAGTTCTTCCGAGTGTGAATCATGGTATCCCACTGAGCACTATGGAGTAGATGTTGGAAGGGGTGCATAAATTATTTGAGCAAGATGTTGAGGTCAAGAAACAGTGGTATACACGCGACTTCGGAAAAAGATATGGGTTTACCAACAACTTTAATCTGCTTCGTGCACCAGCAACAAATTGGAATACTCCATTGGAGTTTTCGGAGCAAGTGAAAAAGTTGGGATGTAGCTTGCTTGAATTGTATCAGAGGCTCTTGGGCTAAAGAGAGACCACCTCAATGACATCGGTTGTGGGGAGGGTCTTATTAGCCTCGGACATTATTATCCGGCGTGTCCCCAGCCAAAACTAACCATGGGAACTTCCAGGCATTCTGATCATGATTTCTTCACAGTGATTCATTCTACAAGACCTTATGGGAGGCCTCCAAGTTGCTCATCAGGGTCAATGGATTGATGTTTCACCTTATCCTGGTGCTCTGGTGGTGAATATTGGAGACATTTTGCAGTCAAGCCTTCGCACATTTTCTATATATTAAACATGTTTTACACTCGTACATTTTTTACTAACAAGTTCAAAAGGAAAGTTTGTTTATGAAATTTAAGAACAGTATTATTTCACAAAACAAGGTTCCCAATATACCCCTATTGTAATGACATGCATATGCATTAAACAAGATGTTTATTCATCCAATTTTACTTGCGAGGTTCAGTTAAAAAAAATTAAGTAAAATTCTAAATGTTTTAAAGCTAAATTTGGTTGAAGTAGAACATAAATTTATCAGTAAGTACCATTGAATTGAATATTAGCTATACTATTACTAGAGATAGATTACATATAATGTTGTACTCGATGCCACTATTCTGGAACAACTTAGAGCCGGTTTAAAAGTGGAAGAAGACTAAAATGCAAATACTTTTATATTTTCACGTGTGATGTTTTTGTTCTCGACTTTAACTAATTAGCAAGCTCCTGCCACAATATACAATTATCCCTTTTAAAGTATAATTAGCAGTCCAAAACTGATTTAAGTGGGACAATTTTGTACTACTAATTGTAGCTTGAGGAGGGTTTTGGTTAGTATTTAGATTAACGGACAAAGAGGTTACAGGGGGGATAAATGAAGGGGAACAGTTTTGCGATATAATCATCAAAGAATATGATCGTGTTTATTTTTTTCGTTGCATTGGTTAAATTTTCAGCTTATAACAAATGACAAGTTCATCAGCGCGGAGCATAGAGTTCTGGCAAACCATGTTGGTCCAAGAGTATCGATAGCATGCAAGTTTTTCAGAGGTGTGAACCCAACCTCAAAGAAGTATCAACCCATTGAGGAGTTGTTATCTGAGAATGATGTAGAAAATATTCGGGGCTCATAATCCACCAAGCATTCATTGAGCTTAATCCATCACGTTTCTCTTTAATGACGAGTCCACACTCTTTAATATTGTTTTCTAATGACGAGTTCACACTCTTCAATATATCTTGTCTGAAATCACATATTGATCAAAAAAATTAACCTATTAAGTGTATGGTCCATTATAATATATATGTTCTCAAGATGTGGGACTTTATTATCACACAATATCTCAACAATTGATCCCCCAAAGTGTAGGGCAACCACTGTAAAAGAATTTTTGGAGTGCTGCCTTGTTAATAATATTTTTGGGGGAAGATGCATTGTCACACTTCAAGCTCTAACTTAATAAGATGTGGGAATTCTTCTTGGGTTTTTATTGTGGTTCATAGTTTGATACTATGGAATGTGTAATAACTATTGGAATGGTGCATTGCACTTGTCAGACCTTTTGTTTTTACAATTCTAATGCTTGTAATGGTTACAACCAATTTCAGTTCAACATACCAGAATTAAGATTGATCCAAGTCCAAATATGTATATTGTCATAAAAATATATTGACTTTTGTTATGAATAGAAATATAAATTATATATTAGCATATTTTGTATTAACGAATATTAACTATTGCCTCTATTTTAAATTATAAAATTAATTTTGATTCTATAAAGTCAATTACAAATATTTTCAAATTCAAAATTAAAATAAATTCATTTAGTTTATATGAAAACAATTATAAATATGATAAACTACCTAAAAAAAATTTACGAATTATAAAATTTATTATTTTTTAAAATTAGATGAATTATATCAATTTTAAATTTAAAAACATCTCACATTGACTTTTAAAAAATTAATATTAATCTTATAATTCGAAACAGAAGTATTATCCATTTATTTTTAATGGGTTAGAATTGGATTTATGCCGGCAAAATTTTTTAAAAAAAAAGTTGAGGAATATGTTC
The DNA here is from genome assembly GCA_947179155.2 of Hedera helix. Taxonomy (NCBI): domain Eukaryota; kingdom Viridiplantae; phylum Streptophyta; class Magnoliopsida; order Apiales; family Araliaceae; genus Hedera; species Hedera helix. Next base: position 32,268,994 of record OX359277.1, on the reverse strand, counting down.
CTAAGTAAGAAAGTTAAAATGTATTTCCAAGGATTTCCTACAAATTTGTTTTAAAAATTAAAAAATAGAAGAGTATATAAACCAAAATTGGTGAATGGTTTTTAAATTTCTTAATTTTTAAATTTTAAAAGTACTGTACCTCATGCTTTATTTAATAATTTCTGAATTACAAAAAAAAAAAAAAAAAAACAGAGGTAGGGAAAAAGAAATATTGATTTTTCATTATTTCCTAAAACCCTCCTTCAACCCAGAGTACTTGTGACAACAACAATAAAATCATCAGGCAAGGAGCTTCTGCTTCACAAGAAAAATGGCCTTTCGTATTCTCTCTCCTAAAACTCTCTCTCCCCTCTTCCGAATCCTCAAATCGAGCGGTACTCTTTTTTTTTCTCTATGTAAATATATACACGCTCGCTTTATCTCACATGGCCTATGTATGTCTAATAATTGAATTAATTTTTCTAGTGAGTTCATTAGAATCCTCCCCTTATTCAGCTCCGGCATTCTACTCAACACACATCGTTGGCGATACCCCAATTCTTGTAATTTACTCTCTCTCTCTCTCTCTCTGTATACGTATGTATATTATATGTTGAGCTACTGTAATTCAAGTAAATATATTATCTTTTTGAATTTTAGGTTAGAGATTTTATACATTCCGCATTGTATGATCCAAATCATGGTTACTTCTCTCAAAAATCAAGTTCGGTCGGAGTGCTTGAGCGAAGCATTAAGTTCAATAAGCTCCAAGGTATCGAAATTTTCCATTCTTTGTAGTCTTTATATGCAGTTTTAGTGAGGAATTTAAATTAGGGCGAAGTGAATTTTCCACAATAATACTTCAATTATTTCAGTTTTTAAAGATATTTTTTAATCCTGATTGTGTTAATTACGCAAAATTTTAGGTACAATTAGTTTACATAATATGAATCCCAATTTCATAATCCAAAACATATTATCTTGAAATGGGTTTAAGTTAATTGAGCTTGAGCTATCAAAGTCTTGTTTTGATTGGGGTTTTGAAATAATTTCAGCATTCTAAAGTATCTGTTATCATAATTGTGTGCATCATGTGTTAGTGGAATATTTCAGGCAGAAAAGCTTATATGAAGCATTTGGATAATATCTACAAGCAGAATGATGTATCATGGTTTACTCCAGTTGAGCTTTTTAAGGTAGTATTGTGTCATTGCTATATCCTTGTGGAGTTATTAGGATGTTGGGTCCTCTAAATCTCAGTTTTCTATGTGTACTGAATATATATATAAAACAATATCTTGAATTAAATAGATGGCAATTGTCAAACTGAAAGAAGCGGTAGATGCTTAAGCAGTTTAGTTGTTATGTATCCTGCATGTTACTTGTATAGTTGTTGAGATAATATCTGATATTTCGCTGTGGGCTTCAGCAATTGAACAAGCAACTTGATTTGTGATTTACCAGTTTTTGGTCAAGTAATAGTAGTGCATAAATGCTTAAGCAGTTTATTTGTTCTTTGCCCTGTATGCTACTGCTATATAGGGAAGATGGTAGCTGGTCTTTCGCTGTGTGCTTTAGAAATCCTAAAAGCAACTCTACTATTGTTTTTTCTTTATTTTTGGTTTAAATGTTGATTGTTGACAATGATGTTCAACACTTTTGTTCATCCAGCTTATATGTTCATTTTTTACCTTCTCAATATGTGTGTGTGTCATATATATATGTGTGTGTGTGTGTGTGTGATTATGTGTGTGTGTTTTATTTTTTTGTTTCATGAATCTTTTTTTTCCCCTTACTTTCTTGTAGCCTTGGTATGCCCATGGGATTGCTGAAGCCATTATGCGAACTGCTAACCTTTCAGTTCCTCTAAAAGTAAGCTGTTTCTTATTTCAATATGATTATGTGATATAATAGGAAAGCTTTTATTTCTCCATAAATGCTTTTGGCATTATCTGTTTTGGTAAAGTTGGCATTGCATTGTCAGATCAAACAATGTTCATGTTATAGAAATTACTAAACTTATTACGTAGTACTCCCTCCACTCCATAATATAGGATCAATATTGACTTTTTGAAGTCAATTTAAGATATTTTCAAATTCAAAATTGATGTAGTTTTAGATAATAAAATGATGAAATTGGTAAACTATTTAAATAGTACTACTAATTACAAGATTTATTATTTTCAAAAGTTTTAATAAATCACATAAATTTTAAATTTGAAAATATCTCATGATGACTTTGAAAAGTCAAACTTGATCACGTATTTTGGAGTTTTATGTATCAACTTGTGTTTTTTCCTTTTTGCATGGGTACTTATCAAAAAGGGTAAGAACAAAAACTTTTTTACACTTGCGTTGTAAGATTTTTGGATTCTCCACTCAATGGGGGGAAGGTTGGGGTAGAGAAATATTTAGTGTACGTGTTTTACCTTGAGGCTAGACATAATCCTATTTGTAATTATTTGCATTCAGATATATGAGATTGGAGGTGGATCAGGAACTTGTGCAAAGGGCATAATGGATTACATAATGTTGAATGCACCTACGAGAGTTTACAATAATATGACCTACATGTAGGTGCATCATTTTTACTTTTATAAACTTTGAAATCAATCTCTACTGCTGTTAACAATTTTAAACAGACCATGTAATGCTCATAATTAGTTGTGCTTTTACATAATTTATTCTGGTCTTCAATGGACCTTAATGAAGTTAAAAAAACGAATCAAGTCCTTTTACATTTTCCACAGGTCACTATAGCTACAGCATATAGTATTGCTTGTAAATACTCCTATTTCATAATTATTTCCTTTTAAACTTTTATTGAGTTCTTAACTATTGCAACTACCTTGAAGAGATTATCCTCTATTGTTCTGCATCCTTCCATTCCATTCAAGATAAAAAAAGAGATTATCTTCTTTTGTTCTCCATAACTGTTAGAAGTCTCTATTTTTTTTTCTTTGCTCCACAACTGATCCAAGAAATCATTTTCTTCATTCGATTGCTTCCCATTTGATTCCACGATGGAATCTCTCAATGAAAGCACCAATGATGCAAGAATTTCAAGCTTCTTGCTAACTCCAGAGAAAAAGTGAGAGACAAAAAGCAAGAATTTTGTATAGAGAGAAAGAAAGTTGTAATTTCTTTTATTCCATATAGAATTCTATTATGTCACTCATTATTTATATCAAGGATTACAAGTCAGTATCTACCATTGATTTGATAACTAACTCTCTACTACTTGATCTTGGCCATTGGATCTTTAACCAATACCCATTCTAATCTCTTTAGGACTAAGCTCCGTATAAGTGATCTTGATTCTACCTATTTTTACCGCTTAATCACACTTAAACTTTCTTTAGACTGAAGTTGTAAATTCAAATCCTAATTTTAAATATCTAATGTTCTGTTAAAAAGAAAAAACTCAATTAGTTATCTGAAATTTGTTTGTACCTATCAAAAAGACAATATTTTTCGATAAAAACATCTATTGCAGTTCAGTGGAGATCAGTTCTGCATTGGCCAAGAAACAACTCGAAACAGTTGGAGAAGTTCGCAGTCACTTATCAAAGTTTAGAGTGGAGTGTCGTGATGCTGCTGATCGGAATGGATGGGGTATAGTGTCCTTAGCTATTTATAGCTTTCTGTTTTGTTCTCGTGTTACTGATCAAATTACTTTCTCTGTTTCTCATGGGGGTGTAGAACAAGTTTGTATTAATAAACTTTGGTTCTAACTTTGCTCATTAAGTTCTTTTGAACTTTGGTTTCTTATTACAATGTGAAGCTGAATTATTCTACACAAGTATTAATAATAGTTTGAAAATTAATCCTTTTTCTTTTAAAATAGGAAATGAAGAGCAACAACCTTGCTGGGTTATAATGCTAGAGGTGGGTTACTGTCTTGAATATTTCATGTCTTTGCTTCATAAATCATGAGGACTTGGTTACTTGGCCGATTGTGGGGTTCTCTTGTTGTTCCATGGATATAAATGGCTGTTAAAGGGAGGCGCTTGACAAAGCCTTTACTTTCTTTATTACTACTAGCATACAGCATCGTCAATCACTAAAGGAGTACTTTTTTATTGATAGTAGTATAAAATGACACATCGTCCTCAAGTTGGCAATCATAATTTTATTATCATTTCACCACTACTTAACTAACAACTAATTATTTTTAAAGGGTAAACATTGAACAAAAATGTATCCTTAATATTTGTAAATTTTGCAAATGAGACTCTTTTTGTTGAACGGAAGGAGAATAAGAATAATATAAGATGAGAATATATATATATATATTGGTGGGAAAAAAACTTTTTAGGACATTATGGGTGGTGTACTAATTGTAACATTTGGCTGTAAGTTATGTCATTATTTTGTACACCTATCACAAGTGACTTTTATTTGATAAACACAGCTGTTTATCTTAAGACTGTGTATACCTAATGAAAATTCTCTTTTCTGAATTTCTTTTTTTATTATGCACCATATTTGTTATATAATATTATTACTTTTAAATTTAATAGGTGCTTGATAATCTTCCACATGATCTTATCTATTCGGCAAGTCAAGTTTCACCATGGATGGAAGTGTGGATTCAAAAGCACCACGACAGGTGAGAAACTCCGTGCAACAATTGCCGCTATATTTGTTTGCTACAATCTATATTTTTGACACCTTTTGGCACTTGTATATGTCATATCCTACAATTTTCACCAAGAATGGGTGGACTAACTACACTGGTATTCTCTGATCAACACGTGCCTGTGTTTGTCCACACGCCAACGATGTGAAGGATGGTTTGTTGTATCATGTATGTGTTTGCGAGAAGAAATTTCCTTGGACCATCTATCTCCTGACTTTTCTACTGTAGCACTTATTTTTGCACTTAAACAGTTCTATATCAAATTGCATCCACGAAAACTAGAAGGCAGGCTAAAGACATACATATGGATGTCATCCACGCAATGGCAAGACATCTGAGACCACTTCCCATGATAGATTAAAATTTGACTTCTGAACCAATTGGTAATAATTAAAGTCAATAGCTTAAATAGAAAAACTTCTATTTAATTTCTAGTAGAATTTGTAATTCTCTTCATCAATATCACTATCCCTGTGTGGAACCAGATTATTTGCCTTTCTTTGTTTTACTTCATCTATCATACACCTCTTTTATTATCAGAACTCCAATGTTAAATCTCTCATTTTCTTGTTAATAAATTCAGTCTTTCCCAAACCCCCTATTGATCCAGTAACCTATGTTTCTTTGATTCATCTATATGTAACTATCGTCATTTAGAGACCTTTTGCTTGTATACATAGTGTACATGGGTCGCATCCCTTTACTAGGTGCTTCTTTCAGTGAAACTTTTCCAGTTATCAGAAATGAATCTTCAATGAAGTTTCTTTCAGTGACACTTCTTTAAATTTACATGGCTCACATCCCCTTCCTTGGTGCCAATTGTGTTCCAAGTTATGATTTATTTCATAGCGTTGGATGTCAAAGGTGATGCCTAATGAGATCTGGATATTAAAGGATTATTAATTAATTATATTATTATTTAGGGATAAGTTATTGTATATCTTTAAATTATATTAGGTAAATTATTCTTAGATCTCTTAATTATAGTAGATATTAATTAGGAGGTTGTATCTTTATTGAATTAGGCTATTCAAATTATAGAATTAGGTTTTCTTATCTCCTATATAAACTGATGTAATCGCCTTGCTTATTCAAAGTTGAATTATTTGAGAATAAGATTTGTGTTTTTGTCTGTGTTTCTACCATTCCTTGAGAGGATAGTTTCTCCTTACCCTTCTCTGTTCTTCCTTTATTTATATTCTTAATTCTCGACCTGCATCAAAAGGCATTTGAGTTTATAGAAAGGCACGTCTTCAAGATTTACCCTGCTAGTAGATTCAATTAAGTTTATGCATAGTGCTTACTGGCCCTTGCATGAATCCTTTAGCAGGTCAGAAATTTCTGAGTTATATAAGCCATTACAAGATCCACTAATTACAAGTTGCATGGAGGTCTTGGATCTAGACAAGGATCATAAAACACACGGTAGTAGGGTAACTTCAGCGGCTAAAAATATTTGGGCTAAATTTTTTCCGAAACCTCAAAGATGTTGGCTACCAACTGGGTGCTTGGTAAGGAATCTTCTATAAAGTTGTTGGAATTGTTATACTTATCCAAAAACTTCTTTTTTTTATTTGCTGAAATGGCTACTTTTCCCTTTATATGATTTTACTCGTGGAAAATGATATCATTAAACATTCAGAAACTTCTTGAAGTTTTACATGGGGCCCTGCCAAAGATGTCTTTGATTGCTTCTGATTTCAGTTACCTTCCTGATGTGAGAATACTTGGTGACAGAGCTCCATTGGTTTCAACCAAGGTACATTCTGATCCATGTGTTTGTTTTAATTACGTGTTTTGCAGTTTTTCTCAGAACATTCGTAATTCATGCTGCAAATTGTCTTCGTATTTATCATTCGGATTGCTGCATCAAATGTCAAGTTAACCTTTTGCAATCATGCTTTTGCAATGCATGTATGAGTATATGGCTAGGCAATACTGTAAAGTGAGAAAAAGGACTTTTCATGGAAGAGAGAGAGAAAGAGAGTCCGGGGGGTGGGGTTATATGAATTGCATGTTACTTTTTTTTAATTGAATCCTCAAACTTGTTACTTTGCCATAGTAAATGTAGACAACTAATTAGGGCAGGAGTACCAGTCTAAAAAGATCAGTTGATCCTATCACCTTTCTTTGCAGAAAGATGGCAGCAGTTCAGACCACAGCAGTTATCTGGATGCAAAGGTGATATTTACTATCTTCTATTCAATTTTCTGCTTGTTTTTATTATGGTATCACAGGATGATGTGAATGAACTTACCTTTACTGGCTACAATTAGTGTTGTTGTATCTGTAAGTGACAATAGAGTATATAATGTAAATATGCAATTTGGTATAAGGCAGGATCGCAAAAGGTCCTTGCATGGGCATCATGGCACAAATTTAAAACTCCCAAGTGAAGCTGGAGATTCATATAGGTCTTTGTCAAGTGACAAGTGACATAATAGTTCCAGTTGCCAACTGTATATCATAATCTGTTTAACTTGGTTTTGATTCAAAGTTGTTCTGTATTATCTTGCTCAATATCTGAAATCTTAGGGGTTGATGGTCACTTTTATAGGATCCTAGAGATACTTTGACTTCTTGTCAATTATTAACCATCTGAAGATTCTGAAGCTTGACAAAGAAAGAGAAGCTTTTTTTTGTTTGGTTCTATGTACAAGTTATTAAAAAAAGATTTACATCAGTATTTAAAATTGAACACCATGTGCTACTGACTACTTAGTGGAATACATGACTGCCGAATTAGCCAGCTGGAATGTTTCATTTTGTTGGCATGCCATATCATTATACTAAACTTTTGTGCTCTTTCTGAGGATTCCTTACCCATTCAATCGTTTTTCTTTTCCTTGCAGGGTGATGCTGATATCTTTTTCCCAACAGACTTTTGGCTTTTGGAGCGCATAGACCACTATTGCTCAGGGTGGTTGAAGCCACACTTGGAAAAATCATCCAAGCAAGGGAAGAAAAGGCGAACCATTATGGTTATTTCTATTCTCTATTTAAATTGTTTGTGATCATTCATATCTGCAATATATAGGAGCATGTTTAGCAAAAAATTATTTTCAAACAAATTTATATGATTACATGTTCCTTTCAAATGAGATGCAAGTGTGTGAACTCAGCTCCCTTTGTAAATTCTATCAAGAAAGTATTTCTGGTAATATAGCATATAGCTACTGTTTTTCACAAAACAGTGGTCAGACCTATATCAGTCATCTTTATTACTTCATCCCAAAATGAGAGTTCACCTTTTTTTAAGACATTCCAAATGGGCCAACTTTAAAAATCTATTGTACCAAATCTCATTAGATTTAACTTCAAGTATGATATGGTTTGGCCATTGGTTCTATTAAAATCCCAAATTTTGAATTATTACAAATCTGGACCGCTACCTTCTTGATGACTGTAAAACCTTGTTATTGGTATTTTGTCCAACTTAAACGCATGCATACATGATGTACATCTTTCATACATAAATTTTGGTTATTGCTCACCATGCTGAAATTCCGTCCGCATATTGAATACAATAATATTATAGGTATATTTCTCAAGTTGAAATTTTCATTTCACGTACTTCTACTTGGTGCTTATGTTTATACATTTGATGTAGCTTGATACATCTGCATTCATGGAAGAATTTGGTCTGCCCACAAAGACAAGGACCAAAGATGGTTATAATCCTCTTCTGCATGACTTCAAGAATACTAAATTTTATCTGAGCGTGCCAACACATAATACCAAATAAACTGCTGGGATGTAAACTCTGTGGCCATATATCATGGGCGGCATGTTGCTGATAATATGTGGAAAATGTTAAGCAGAAGGCTTCCAAGGGAAGAGAAACAAGTTCTATGGTTAAATTTGATATGGACCATCTACACTTATAAATTGTGCACGAATTAGTAGCTTCTTGATGTGAATAGTATATTCCACAACAGCAGCATTCTGAAAATTTCACATTGCTCGCCTGATGTAGTGGGTTGCTGTTCGTTTTGGTGGTTTGTGACTGACCTTCAATAATGTACTTGGGACTGATCAGATGGTAGTTGGTGATGCTTCTCTCGATGTCTACTATACAATAACTTGTTTTACCAATGATTTGTATGCATACGCAAAATGAATATGATGAGATACAAACACAATTTTTACAATCCTGAAAGCCCAATATTTTTAAATTTTTTGCTGCTGCATTCTTCCCCATCTGTAAGCTACAGATACATGTTTTCTTTCTTTTTTATTTGTAACTTCTCATTTACCCTATAGAAAGTGGGGTGCATGTACTCAATTCTTTCTATTGTTTGTTTCTTTTGTTTTCTTTGCTTGTGGATCAAGCTGCTTTGTTTTCAAGGTGCAGGTTCATTGGTAACATATATGTCTACTAGATTTCTAGTTTCTTGAGTTTTAGAATGACATATATGTCTACTAGATTATAATAATATACATTTTGTTCCGCAAGAAATCCTCCCATCATTTTCAGATTGCCGACTTAGAATTGTTCTTAACAAAGAAAAAACCAAATTCTAATATGAACATAAAAACACTTATTATTTATGATTAAGCCAAACATGTTGAAAGCGGATCCACCCATCATTGTAAGACAACGCTGGTAAACAAAAGTTCATTGATATGTTCTGATCATGCCCCCTAACCTTCCAGTATTAGAAAGAAACTTTCAATTTACTCCAATCCATCGTGATTGGGATATAGAGCTATGAGGGCCACTTACTGGCCAAAACCACAAATGACAATCTCAAATGACATAGCCAAGGTTAACTTAGAAAAGAAGGTCGACAATGTATATAAGATTTTTCTGTTCAAAATAACCACATGAGATGATAGACCTCTCAATCTAGAAACAGCTACAAAAAGATTCAAAGTGAGTTGAAACACGAGCTTCCAACAAGATTTTCAGTTTGGAAAATCTATATTTCTATCTTAGTACTTGACTGGAGCAATTATGTCAAGCTGGGAACCAAGCTTCTCCTCGGCAAGCTTCTCAGCTTTCACCCTCAATTTCGTCAATTGCTTCTTCTTCTCATACACTACCTGGGCCCTTTCTTTCCTCTTCTTCTCAAGCTCCTGCAGTGAACATCACATTGACAATGAATTCAGTAATAACTTGTGCCTGCAGGTTTGTAGGTTATAACAATATTTTATTTGTCTACATCTGCAGTGTATTGTTTAGTTGCAGTAAAGACTTGTGGTACCATCAAATGGAGTATGGATTCTGATAGAATTCTGATAATTGCTAGTCATTTTTTTTACCAGGCAGCAAAACATAGTGCAGTTGGCTAGTAGGGAAGTTACACATACAACTAGCTTGGTATAAGGAAACAATGCAGTGACAGAGTGTTGAACATTTTGTTTACAATTGGTATTTTTCATAAGATGAATTGATGAAAACACCAAAATAGAATCAACAATTACCGGTAATATTGCTACTATTAAAGCCACTAATTCCAGAACATGAAACGAAATCCAAGGAGAAAGGAATAAAGAAAAAGAATTACAATGCTGTTAGTCGTTGGACAGAGAGAAAGAGAAAGAAAGAAAGGAGTTTTTCGAATGACTAACACAGTGGAAGCATCAGAAGACGTTAGTGAATCAAATAACTATTGGAAGCTTAAACCCATTAGTCGAAAAACAGTATTCCAAGGAAGAAATCACAAGCCAATACCTGTAATAAACAAGAGTGCTATTTCTAAAGCTACCACATAAACAATCAATGGTCACCAACATCAGCTGATAGAATTTGCAATCTATACACACAGTACTACTCATTTTGAAGAAAATGGCACGAACTCAGAAAGTTCAAGAATAAAAGGCAAAAGAAAAAACAGAAAGGGTCTATCATGAACGAAAGACATTGTATAACACAAAAAATAGCATATCACAAATACTATCGTCATCAAATTAGATGCAAACACAGAATTTGTTCCATTATTATTCAAAAGTAAAACAAACAAGAAGCCCATAAAATGGCATATTGTCATAAGCACAAAATAATTAGGTATGTAAATCTCACCTTGATAGTATCATAATAGTTCCATCCAACCTCTGAAGACAATCTACCCAGCAAACAGTACTTATGTCCGGCTTGAAGCCTCAGAACCCTGATTTCCAAAGACAATTTTTTTTAGCAAACACATCTATATGAATAAAATATGAGTGGAACACACGTATCACTGGACATAAAAGAACTGACTTGAGAGCATCAGGGATGACCATCCTCTTAATCTTGTCATATGGAGGTGGGATCCCTTCATAAACCTTCAACCGAGCAAGCGCAGCTGCACCACGCTTGGTCTTATGGGGAATCATCCTGTAAACAATTTATGGAGCCATGTCAAACAGAACCAAAGATTTCAACAGGATTGCCACAAGGTTTCTACAGTCAAACACGCTAAATTTATAGTTTCTTTAAAAATTATTGAAGTGGCCAAAAGGTCCGAACTATTCGTATATAGAGCCAGATAATATGAAAATTAATACCAACAATAAATGCAGTCTCCGCAAAATGTTACACAGTTTTCAATAAATGAGTTTCTCATGGCCAGTACCAAGAGGTATTGCAAAAACTCTTCTTCATTCCCTAACCTATCTTTAAATGCAAGAACTTCCCCCTGAAGGGTAGAATGCTCAACCACTAACGCATTGAATAGAGCTTGATCTCTGTTGAAGATTTTCAACAAAATTATAACTTGAACTTAAAATGAGTGAGAAGTCCAAGTTGATTGATTTTTAATTTGAATTAAAAAAACAAAGATCAGAAAAGTTGAAACAAATTTTCAAGGATTTCTATTTCCAATAGAAACAAAGTAAGCAAAGTACCGAATGAGCTTTACAGTCCAGGGTTTGAAAAAGCTAAAAGCGGTACGAGGCGTTTTTGTTCGGGCGCGGCGAGGCGTAAGCCTCAAGGCGGAATGAGGCGTAAGCCTCGATTTTAAAAGCTAAAAGCGCACAAAAAATTATTAAAAAATGCTAGTTGAATAGCATTACATATTATACATTTATACAATTATACATAGTTATTTTTCTAATGATTTACCATATTCATAATGCAGGTTGTAGCATATTAAATCACAAGTGTCAAGAAGAAGTGGACAAGATCAGCAGCAGAAGTAGTCAAAAAATCACACCTAATATTATACTATGCTCAACTAGTATGTAATGTATTAGCTTTAGCAGTAGTAGTAGTCAAGGTTGTATGCAATTGTAGGTTGTGCACATGCTTAGCTTTACATGTATTCTTTTTCTAAGCTTGTATGTTAATCTCATTTATCAAGGGATTTACAAAAGTATATTATATAATTCCCATTTTTTTAAGGGGATTTTGTTTGTCAATCTGTTGTAATAATGGAAAGAGATGAAACATTGATAGCGAGCCTTTAATCTTTTCAATATATATCAGAAAGGATGCCTACGGTTCATGTACCATGACAGCAAATTCACTACCATGACAGCAAATTCATGTACCATGCCTACGGTTCATGTACCATGGTTCACTGCCATATAAGAGGATTTAATAGGCACAACAACTACAATCAAAAAAATTAGAGCAAACTCAAACAAGCTTTCAATATTATAATTCAATATGTGATACACTGTATATAATTTACAACTAACGTATAGATAACTTCATAATATGCACTCTATATTATGAATCTAGTATGATGCTACTAATAAGTTAATTTACAACCAACGTATAGATAACTTCATAATACGCACTCTATATTATGAATCTAGTATGATGATAATAATAAGTTAATGCTCTATATTTAATTCATATTTGTAATTAGTGAATATTTAAGTCAAGTGGCCACTGTGCTAGGAAGTTGGTGGTTTATGCAAACGCTCATTCATTAACTACCATACACTTTCTATATCCAACAATTAAAATGATATTCAAGCTGAATTTTCTACTTATAAAATGAATATATTATGAGATACCCATGTCACAGCATGCTTCTCAAATTACAAATATCTCCATTCACAAAGACAATGCAATTCGGTCACTTCTCATTCACTGCTAATCGCAGCCCCTAGCTTGTCCCCATTTAAGAGTCATAACTGAACTCAGAGCTTGATTCAGAAAAAAAAAAAAAGTTTAAGGCTGAAGCCCATAAAATGGGGTTGAGGAAATTCATCAACAGGGCTGCCGAATTGATTGGAAAAGAGAGGAAGAAGAAGAAGTTGCAGAAAAGAAGAAGAAGAAGAAGTCGCAGAAAACCTGGCCGTAAAAAGTAGCAGAAAAGAAGAAGAAAAAGAAGAAGAAGAAGAAGAAGAAGATAAGAACAAGCAGAGGATCGAGAAGAAGAAGAGAGAGAAGAAGCAGAGCATACATTCTTAGGGTTTTTTTACGGCCATCTGAAGCTTGCGCCTTGCTACGCCTTGAGGCGCATCGCCCTGAGGCGTACGCCTCAGCCAAATGAGGCGTGAGTTTCCTTTTCCCCGATTGATGCGTGTGCCTCGCTACAGAAACCTGCCGCCTCGCTACAGGGCGCGCCTTGAGGCGTGCGCCTCAAACGCTTTTTCGAACCATGTTACAGTCTATGGTACTCATAAACAATAATCAAGCCACATGACTAGTGACATTCACCAAAACCTTCCAAACTCAAGGTCTTTGCATAACACATTAATATATGGTTACCTCTCTATCTATCCATATGAAAGCATATAAACCTAGACAAACACACATAATCAACTTCACAGAGACAATAGCAACAAAGAAGGCAAAGGTGACAAAGGGTATCCACGAATCAAACATATGTATGCAAAAATTCACCTTTACAGGCCATTATCAAGAAAATGGATCTCTCTCAATCTGTCAAAAACATATATGCAATACATATATACAATACATATAATGTAATTTAACATGCCATCTCAACAAAAGGGAATCTTTCTATCAGTCCATAAATAAGCATAATCATAAATACAATATATCCACATGAATTAAGGATTGGAATGAATCAGTAAAAACTAACCCACGAATGGTGCGCCAGAGGATTTTAGCAGGGGCACGGAAATGAATGGGGCCATGAGAAGGCTTAGTGTTCATGCGCTTCCGGAGGAACCTGAGGTACTTCATTTTCTGGCGCACAAGTCCACCAGAAAGACAAATCTCCTCGCACCTGACCACCACAACCTTCTGGCCATTCAAAAGCTCTTTGGCCAAAATGGAGGCTAATCTTCCGAGCATGTGGTGTCGAGCATCCACCACTACTCTCTTTGCACAGATCCCAGACCCAGATACCATTTTTTCTTTCTCTGTCTAAGAAAAAATTTGTGTTCTTTTTCGCTCTTGGGCAACTGCCGCTGGTATGGAATAACACAAGGGGAGGAAGAGATACTAGGGTTTTGGTGAGGTGTGATTTAGGATGGGGATATAGTAATCTAGTGTGACGAGGTGTTCGTGAAGCTTGTTGTTCTCTTGTCTTTTCCTTTTTTTTTTTTTTTTTTTTTTTCTCATTTTCTATTTGGGAGTAAAATTACACAGGGAACCTAAGGTTTATTTACATGAACCCAAAGTATTTTTTTTTTTTCCTTTTTTCTTTTCTTTGGTTGCTTTTTTATAACATATATTATTATAATTTAATTTCTAGGATAGATTAGGGACTCAGAAAGGCATTCTGACTTTTGCTAAAAAAGCCTAGTCTAAAGGTAAGGTTGAGCAAGAAATTAAAATTGACTTTAAAATTACACTAAAAATCGATAAAATCGCTTCAATTGAGCCGCATTAACGATTATGACGTATGTGACAGCATTGAAATAGTTGAAAAATCGCGTGTGATTTGGGTGCGATTTTGAAAAGGTTCTACATCGCTCAAGTCGCACCGTTCTTATATATTATATATATTTTTTAAAATTTAAGATGTGTGTGATGTATGCATTTTGGATTATAATTTCTCATTTTTTTTCTATTGGTGTGGTCATGTGTTTGATGCGCTCTAGCCAATGGTAGGTATTGTTTATTGTTTCACTATTTCAATATGATCTCTTAATTTTGTATCTTAATTTATTATTCCTAAGATTTCTTCTCCCATTCATTTTTTTTTCTATTATTTATAAAATAGTTTAGTATTTGAATTGTTTTTGCTATCTCATTCCTCATGGAATTACATAGTAATATCCGATTTTTTTTCATTCAATATGCACTTTTTTCATTCTTTTATCTATTTATAATGGCAGCTAATAATATTTATACTTGAATGTTATGTTATAGTTTATTTTCAATTATCTCTTTCTTTATTACTAAAATGATTTCATGGAGACTTAAATTTGTTGAGAAAACCTAATTTCTAAAAATATATTAGACAATTTTAATTATGTTATGCACTTACTTTTTGTTTATGGCTAGAAATATTTCTAATTGAATTGCAATGATTTAAGAAATAAATCATTCATGAGTATCAAATTTCAAATGTAAAATTTGTTACTTGATGTTATTATGTAAATGTCATGTATAATTTCTTATACAGAAAGATAAATTTGATGTATTTAATTGTTAGAGTTTATGCCCTATAGGCTAATTATTTGATGTAATTGCTTAACATTTTTTTGATATTATAGTTGATTGAATAAATGGATTATTTTATTATGATTTCATTTACTGCATTATATAAATGTTAACATAATAAAAGCCCTTAGAATAATGATACGGATTATATAGTTTTAAGTATGTGACTTGAACATGAGATTATATAATTATAATTAGTATTATTGCTCTTAAATGTCCCTAGTCGAGTATCATTGTTAATGGGACAACAATGATGCATTGAGACTAGTATGTGGATTGACTGATGGCCAAATCTCATTGGTCATAAATATATGAGATATTTGAGTCAATGCATAGGTACATGTTAGAGAACAATGTACTGGACTGACCCACCATGAGAATTCTACATGGAGCATTATGCAAAGTATCATAAGAAATTCTTATAGTGACAATGATGTAATGATCCTCCGACCTGAAGTCACTATATTATTACACGAGAATTTGTATACTTTGATATCATCAAATGTCACCTTTAATAGGGTGGACAATAAAGGTGATTATTGGGTACATCATGAATCGTGTGAGGAATATGAGTGATCTAGATGAAATTTAACCCTCCTATATATTAGGAGTGATATCCATAGGCCTCTTGATTGAGTAGGACTATGAAATGCATGACCATGCTCAAATATTGATTTGTTTCATATAGTCTACTCATTGATCAAGAAAACTCAGATTAAATTATGAAGAGTATGACACATTCCATGCCTCGAGTTTAATCTAGGATATAAGGTTAAAAGGATTAAATTACATTGAAACATTGGTCACGAAAAGGTTGTATTGAATCACCGATCTTATTATTATTTAGGTAGCAGTGATGCATTACTAGATGCCGCTTACTGTTTATAATTTTATAATATGATTTTAAAATTATTGCCAACATAATAATAACCTATAGGGTCACACACTTAGAACGTAATTAAAAGGGAATTAATTTAAATTGTAAGTATTTTAAATATGTCAATATGATTGATAGTATTTAAAAATTAATAATTTAAATTAATAGGATAATTTGTATATATGTATATTAATTAAGTAAGACTTAATTAAAATATAATATATATAAATTCGGATTTTATTTTTCTATTTATTTTAGGTTTTAGTTAATTCCTATTAACTACTATATATATGATATATCAGTAGTCCAAAAAGTCACGTAAAGAAAAACTAAAACCCTAGCCGCTTTCAGAAAGAGGCTAGAGAGAAAAATATGTTAGAAATCTTGATCTTGGTGGCTAGTACCGCAGATCCCTTTTGCTGCAGATCGTGTGACGGTTCGCGGAGCGTTCGTGTAGATACTGTAGAGACGCAGTCGCTGGATTGCGTTGAAGATTCGAAGCCGTTTCAGAATTCCATCGTCTCATGTCCATCTCGAATAATCGGTAAATAATCTAAACTTCTGAATTAATATGGTTTTGTATGGATCCTGGCTTAGGGTTTCGAAAAAAAAAATTAAATTCCGCTGCTTTCTCTGTGTCGAAACCCTAACATTAATATCTATGCTAATTAGTTTTGAAATCGAAATTGAACAAATTGAAATCGCACCATAAATTTCAAAATTATACCGCATTAATCACAAACGGTATTATGTGCAAAATTATTAAAGGGCACCTAAACAATTTCATGTCCAATATGAGTTTTCAACCCTGACCCGCCATACTCTACATTACCTAAAGGGGGAGGCCATATTGCTAGGTTAGCTTTTTAGTCTCATGAGCCCTTATTTAAAGTCAATGATAGTTTAATTTTTGTTATGTGTTTTCCCTTTGTTGTGAGACTTTTCTTACCCTTTTAATTGTGTGAATTTATTTTCTCTTTAAGGTGAGGTGGGGATTCACAAGTTGTTGAAATTATTATTTAATTGATTGTACAGATACTTATATACATTCTTTTAGGATCAAGCGCTTACCATCGTGTCAAAAGTTATAGTTGTTAGTAAAGGCACAACTTTATTTTCTTAAACCAGTGTAGAGTCCCACGCTAAACGGCGAGCAGACATGAGGGGTTGCACCGTGCGACCCACGCTAAGCGGCTGTCAAACACGAGAGGCTGCACCGTGTGCTAATAGGTAGGGATGTTAAGCCCCAACCCTTTAATCCTATGAGCGCCTATAAGGATTTTGGGGCCCTCAACCCCAACAATCCCCCCCAAAATGATTCTAGGGCGGCTCAAACCAGTGATCTCGCTCTGATACCACTTTTTAGGATTAAGTGCTTACCACCGTGCTGAGCAGAGCACCAAGCCTTTAATCTTGCAAGTGCCTAGAAGAATTTTGGGGCCTTCAACCCCAACATATTCAAAATATACAATTTAAAAATAACCCTAAGAAATAGAAACAAAACTCCACTTATAGCGAAATTATACAATCCATCCATATCAATTCATCACCAATGCAACGCATACTTGTATAGAGGGGTCCAATAAGCATGTTGTATCACTTTTTTATCCAAAAAGTTAACTTATTAAGTTGAGACTCTATCATACTTATTAACACATCTACACTCTTGATTTTATTCGATATGAGATTCATGTGAAATATCACAATAAAAATAAATTATAAAATTCTTGCGTTTGACCGCAAAGCTAATAAATACTTATGCATCCAAGGTGGGTATCTTTCTCTGTTGCTTTTGCAATTAATTCTTTAAGCAATAAAATTATGAAGAATAGATGGAAAACATGTAAAGAAGTAATTTAACTTTTTTTTGCTACATATCAAAAATGTTATATTTGGTGTAGTGCACAAAAAATTGAAAAATTGAATCTTATCTGTCAAATACAATTTTTATATATATTATAGAAAAAAGTTGTGTATGTGCTCTTTTTCGTATTCTTTATCCAATGCCCCTATTCAGTTTTATCATTAGTTCAACATGAATTGTTTGTACGTGTTAGTTAGATCATATATATATATATATATATATACACATTGAGGATACATGTGCTGTGAAGACACTAAGCAGTGCAACCAATGCACCTAGGCTAACAAATTTCATACTATCACTTATTTCATTGCTAACATTTTTCATTATCCAGCCAGTAGGTGTAAAAAAAGTACCATCAGTGATTGACATTTTATTTTTAACAGATAAATCAATCTTAATTGATCTTTTTAATTTAGCGAAATTCTCTGATCCAGTGAGTTTCCTTGAAGTCAAAATTATACCAAGATGATCGTTGTTATGCAAAAATAATGGATGCGAATTGGATTCAAAAACACGAATATCTTCACTATTATATTTGTGGAATTTCTTCATAAGTACTTGATTCAAAAGTCATGATTGATCAGAGCTTCAGTTACAAATTGAAAACAAAAACGAGAATCTGTAGGAAATTAAAAGTGAAATAGCTACTATATGAGCACGAGCTCTGACGCCATGAAAACAATAGAATTGAACAATAAACTATAATAGCAGATAAGTGAGAGAACTCTGTATTCACATTGATAAGAAAAATACTTCCGCAAGAACAAGAACAACACTAAAATGTATCGTTACAAACTATTTATACAAAACTATGTTACTTAAGATTGAAGTTAATCTAACTACTAACTCTAGTTAAAGCTACTCAACTATAGTTATAAATTAGTTAACTGTGACTAACATATTATTGGCAATGCTCATGTGCTTCTCAATTCCATCGTAAGGACTAACTGTATTAACAGTTTTGTCATCATTCCTTATATTCCTTGTTACTGCATGAGTTGTTAGGCTTTGCATGCACTTGATGGAGATATTCATTCATTTTGCCTTAGTTGCATATTGTTTCTGTGTACCTAACAGTACTGGTGCACATTTGCTGGTTACACGTGTTAATTGTAACATGTGTTATGTGTGTTGCGGTTGTTGGCCTAAGTGCATTGGTTGCACTACTTAGTATCTTGGCAGCACATGTATCTTATCTTCAATACTATATATACATATATTGAAAAAAATATTTAGTATTTAATGACTTGGCCAACTCTTCTCGTAACAATTGACTTTGAGTTAAGAAACTTTATTTCTTAACTCTTCTATTTTCTCTCTCCTCGTCAGCCTCCAGCCCCAATTCTATCTCTTTCTCTTCCCCTCTTTTTCTCTCTCCTCTAACCTACGCCTCTCTCTCCTTAGTTTCCCTCCAAGCTTCCATTCCCGTCCTGTATCTTCATGTCTCTGTAATGTAGATTCGGTCTAAATTAGCTTTCTTATAAGATTGGGCTCCATCTGTAGTACATATATACGTATACACATACATGTATTATATAGTTCTATAAATTGAAGAAATTGATTACATATGGTAGTAATCGAATGCGCTCGAGCGGTTAATCATGGCGTTGTCAGCGGCTCTGCAGGCCAATCTATTATCCAAGGTACACCCTCCCCTTGACTGCTGAGTAATTGGTCTTATAGACATCGTGACATGATGTCTCAAGTCAATAAAATAATTTTAATAAATTCATAACTACAAGTACTGAAATAGAGATATTTCATTGATGTAGGGTGGCGTTGTCCCATTACTATCGAATAATTTCTCCTTCCCTTTTCTCTTTCTATATTTATATACACGTGTGTATAAATTCACAAATTAGGAAAGGAATCGAAGGCAACGCCGACAATGCCCAGAAACTTTTTTTTTTCTAAATAAAAAATAATTGCAGCTTGTCTTGGACCTTGAGTTTTACAAAGGCTTTTTCTTGATTTATTTAGGACAGACTCAAACCCTTGCCCCTTTCTTTAATCTCTCTCTTCATCAATGCCCTGTAGCTTCCAAAAGCATGATTTTCGCCTACTCTATATAGGTTGAACAGGGGGTGATCTCTAGCTTGGCCAATTGCCGCGGTTTAACTCCGGCAATAATCTTCCACGACTCCATACTCAAACCCGTACGTCCTTCAACAATAATCTTACTTGGACCCATACTAACACCCCTTCTCTGGACCTTTTCTTTAGCACTCAACAACAAGTTTTCTTCACTCTTTTTCAATTCCTCAGAATTCTTGACATTCTGTTCTGCTCCATGGACTTGGCCGAAATTACCCTTCCATGCCTTTCACCCAAATTGAGTAAAACCCACCAAAAAATCTCACATAAATAACAAGAGAAGAAGAAATGGAGAGTCCCATAACATGGCCGCAGCTAATTGCTATGGGTCAAATTCAAGTAATTCAACTTATCCATGGGGCCTTTGATGCTCAGTTATGTATTTAACAAAATTGAGCAAGACTACTGCCAGGGATTTCATCAACTACATTCGAGAGTAAATACCTTTTTCCGGACTCTGTGTTGAGATTTTTTTGGTGAAACTTACCGGCCACGGTGAATGCCAAATTCGAAATTCCTAATTTTTCAGACAGAAGTAATGTTTATTCGTCCGAGGAGTTTACTTGTGGACATATATGGTAATGTATTTGTTACCTTATTAGGAATTACTCCATTTAGGAGGACGTACGGACGTCTATACGTAAAACGTAAATCTTATGAAATGATAAACACGTCCATGCAGGAAATTTGATGTGTACCCAACCCTAATGAAGAAGGAAAGGCCAAAGGCAATAACCTTTCCAAGTATATATCTAACATTAGCTGACTGGTCAACTCTTCCTACAGGATCGAAAGTCTATGTGGCATTCAAGCTGCGGCTCATTAACATATTTGATCATAAAAATGACTTCGAATGGAACATAGGTACTAATTACCATGAAAAAAACAAGATTAAGTGTAAAATTATTTCTCTATTGTGACGTTTTATTCATTAGTTTGTGCATTAACAAAGACGTCCCTGAAGGTAAAGTTAATTTAATTTAATTTATTTTTTAACACTAAAGGAAGAAATTAATGTTTAATGTCTTGCAGGAAGCCACTGGTTGTCGGACTCAAAAGATTCAAGGGGTGGCTTAAACTATTCATGGGGTCTGCCAGAATTTTTTCCATTAAAAGAAGTGAATAACTTGTCCAAGGGCTTCCTAGTAAGAGATTCAGTAACTGTTGAAGGACAAATTACGGCCATATCTAAAGTTACATATCTCTAGAGTCTAGCCATAAGCTCTATTTAATTAGTCTAGTCCTACATGTCTTCAAGATTTCGTTTGTCTAATAATTTGAGAGATTTCATCAAAATAAACGCCAATATGTACTTAATTGGCTCCTACTACTAGCATTGCCTTGTCAGGCCATTTTTATTTAATTTGATCAAGTTATTTTATAGTAAAATTTATTTTGGTTGCCTTATTAATTTTCCATCATTTTACACATTTTTTTTTAATTTTTATTCTTTCAAGAACTCAATTTAATATAATCTATGAGCATGCTCTTTCGATCTACTAATTAGTTTTGAATTGAGTAATGTTTAAACTTTTAGCGTGACAAAAGGTTTTAGACCGGCGTACGAAAAATTTATTGGGCACAATAAAATATATTTATGAATAATATTAGATAACTAGATAAAGACTATCTAATTTACCTAGACAAAATATTTCCAATTGGTCGTGTAAAACATTTACTCTTAATTGACAGAGTGAATCTTATTAATCCAAAGTTTAACATTTTTACTAATTAATGCAATATATAAAATTTTATAGCCTGAAATGCGACAGGGCGGAATTACCATCCAGCCCTTTGGCAATGAAATAGAGTACGTAGTCTCTCATGGTGGTTGGCCTATACTTGGGGGGGTTCTCATCTGATAATAGCTCATTAATAGGCCCATACAGCTTGGAGGATGGTAATTGACCAGTGGAGAAGAAGCTTGCCACAGATACCCTTGAACTCGTACTGTTTGCTAATACTCTATGCTCAACGCTTTTGAACTTGTCATTGGATATGATCTGGAAAATTTTAGCAATGACAGACATTGTTAATGTTAATTAATTGATTGATGTGCAACATAGAATGCAGTGACCAAGTCCCTCATGGCTCAATGATAAAACAACTACTCATAAAAATTTTAGTGTATGAGGTCTTAGTATCCAATATTGACAAAACTAATATTGTTGCTCAAATTACCAAAAAAAAAAACATAGAATGCAGTGTGGTTTACTTGAATTTTCTTGTCAAGTATATAAAATAGCTTTCAAAATGTGTTGAAAGATACACTACCTCATTTCACAAAACGACTATTATTTTTTAACTTTCTCAAGCGAATTTGCAATATCTTAAAATTTAAAATTAATACGAATTTAATTATTCGATGATTTTAGTTGATTATATATGCAATTATAACGTTTGTAAACAAACAAAAAATACTATTGAATACAAACTTTAATATTTTCAAAACACACATGATACATGTATCATCACTTCAATATTAAATTTTAGTATTTTATAAATGGAACGTTTTTTTTTTGGAACATAAAGAATATTTATTTAGGAGAGCAGTATTATTTTTTATATTTTTGCATGGTTATTTTTTACACTAATATTTAGTTGGTCTCACTTTCATACGAGAGGAGGCGGAATCATAAAAAATATCAACAAAAAAAAAAAGCTAACGGATATTTCAACCCCCTTTGTTTATTGCAACTCTGAGTGGATTTCTATATTTTAAATTTGAAATAATCTCAAATTAACTAACTTTTTTCTATAAAGGTAACCCTATTATTTGTAGGATAGATTTTGAAATGGAAGAATTAATAAACTTGCCTGTAAAACATCTCCAATGTTGACAACTAGAGCTCCAGGGATTGGGGGTACATCAACCCACTGATTCTGATGAAGAACTTGGAGACCTCCAATATGATCTTGGAGAAGCACAGTGAGGAAATCACTATCAGCATGCTTGCTGGTGCCTAAAGTCACTTCTGGCTGCGGGCACACTGGATAATAGTGGCCTATCAAAGAAAGCCCCTCAGCACAATCAATGTTGTTAAGGTAGTTTGGATGGAGGCCAAGAGCTTCAGACAATAACTCGAACAAAGTACATCCTAGTTTCATTACTTCCTTTGAGTACTGAATCAGAATATCTCTGCAGAAAAAAATTAATCAACTTATTAGGTTGTTGATAATGTCAAAGCATTATTAACGTTGTCATAGCATCAAGTGCAGCTAAAAATGTATTAAATGTAGTTAAAACAAATACAAAGGTGTGGCTAAAATACATATTTGCAGCATAAATAGTACTCTAGTAGCATTATCAACAAGAATTTATTATGGCGACAAATATTGCCCGAACAAAAATGTTATTGTCTATTTAAAGTATTAAATGTTGTTAAAATAATTACAAAAATGTCGTTAAATGGATATTTATTCGGGTGACATCTGCTCTAACAATATCTACAAAAAGAAAAAGAAAAAAAATAGGACTTTTGTGGTGGGACAAATGAAGTATTTTCAAATTGACTGAAAATTGTATGATCTAGACATAAATCAAATGATTTAAACTAGTTACATATGCTTTTTCTATAACATACCTACATGTTTCAGGCAAGTCTTGCGGATTGGGAGGATTAGGAGCCACCATGCAAAAAAAGGTATCCCTCCAGTTAGCTGCAGGTGCACCATACAAATCAAAGTTGCTATTATACCCGAATGATTTCGTCAAATCTCGCGTATACCATTGTTTCTTCACCTCGTTTTCTTGCTCATGAAACCTGCGTACACCATCCATAATCTCCTCCAAAATGCTAGCTTTAATACCATGATTGTTCACTAGGAAGAATCCCCAAGTCTCTGACGCCTCCCGGACTTTTTCAATTATCTCGTTATGATGAATTAGGCCTGATTCATTGATGCCATCAAGGTCTATAATTGGGAAACTTAATGGGGATTTGCTTGGATTGGATATGAATTTGTCTATATTTTCTGGTGATTGGATAAAAATTTGAGGGACCTTGGTGATACCGGAATCAACTAGTCCTTTGACACCGGATTTTGTGTCATCGAAGGCTTTTAG
This sequence comes from Hedera helix, assembly GCA_947179155.2. Taxonomy (NCBI): domain Eukaryota; kingdom Viridiplantae; phylum Streptophyta; class Magnoliopsida; order Apiales; family Araliaceae; genus Hedera; species Hedera helix. Next base: position 32,244,950 of record OX359277.1, on the reverse strand, counting down.
TTCTGTTTTTCGGTCGTAGTTTGGTGCAGTTGAGGGATGAACTTCATTTGTACTTGTGGCCATTTTTTCTTGGAGTTTTTGTGGAGAAGTTGAAGGGGGTGATGGTGTATTGACTATTAAATACAGGATAAAGTTTGTGTTGCTTCTAGTTTATGTCATTTAGGCCCACAAATAATTCCAGTCGATGTGAGTAACGACAGAATAATACAAATAAGAATATTGTTATACAGGACAATAAATTTATATCTGATACTAACTAACGACTTATATAAATATATAAGATAAGAGGTTGTAAAAAAGTGACTCACGTATCATTATTTTATATATATTTATTTTATTTTTTTCGCTTAAAGTTTTACGTTTTTTTCACTTAAAATTTTACGTTAATCACAATTCTCGTTCGATATAAAATTAGTCAACTCATAAATAATTCAAGTTCAACTTTGAAACATAGTTACGTACCATTTTTGCTATTTCTTAAAGAAGTCCTACTAAAAGTTCCAACCAGAAATAATTGATGTTTTAGATGAAGATTTTTTGTCCAGGACCTAAACCTTTTGTACAGAAGCCCACCCCGGACGTCATAGTGTAGCCGTGCGGGTTTAAATCTCTACCCCTGTCCCTCGTATGTTCATTTTTTTAATATTTTTTTGAATGTTAAATATGTTCATTTGATTAACTACTTATAATTCAAACAATTTACTGGGGCAGATATTGAAAATACGTTCGCAGAGTTATAGCTATGAAGAGATGCTTGTTCTAAAAGCTGATCCAAATGTGATGCGTAATCCCCACAACCTTTGTACTGATTTGGAGGCGTCTAGAAAATTCATCAAGGAAAATAATGAATTTTCAAACACGCAAGAAAAGAATTATATTGAGGACTCAATTTATAAACACACAAACATATATGAATTTATTCCCAAGCGTCTTGATCCGTCAGCCAAAAGAAGAGGCTCCAAGTTTAGCCAACAGAAACTTTGTAGCCATTGGTAGGTGGTCACGATCACTTCAATCTGTTCATTGTTTATTATTTCATAGCTGAGAACCCGGAGAATGATGACGATGAGCATCTTGCTTCAACAGACAAAGTCTTTACAATGCCCCGGCACGGGTCACCTCTAAATATAGCATTAGAAACACCAACTGAGCAGCTATTTCTTCCCTTGCAAGCCTGTAACAAACGATAAAACCTTGAGATTGAACCAGTATTTCTTCGTGGTAGTAATTCATGTCTTTGGTTACATCAAGTTCTTCTCCTTTGCAAATTGTTCTAGTTGCTAATTTTACATATCAAAAAATGTCACATTTTAAAAACGAGAAAAGCTTGAGAATTGAGCATCAGTATTTCTTCCTGGAAGTGATTCATATCTTTGGTACTACTTAAATGTTGTTCAAAACACTTTTTACTTCAATAAAGTTTTGTACTATAAATGGTTTTCATCCATCTAGTGACTGTGTTATGTATCTAGTTGTCATGAATTTGAATTCTAATGAAAAATGGAGGGATAGCAGGTCTATGTAGATAGACTCGTAAATATCAAACCAATTTACCTGAGACACCACGGACAATGAATTAGGTGCATGGCATTTGCCTTTGGAGAAGTTCTGGCAGTTTCCTTGAGGGGTTCCATAGCTAGCAAATTCTATGGAGGAGATTGTATGCCCATCTTCACACTGCAAGTGCATTTCTGGTGTCAAACCACTCATTGATATTTTCCCATTGATCAAATCCGGGTGGGACCACATGTGAAGAGGTGGATAGTGGGTCTCTGACACTAGACCACAAATAGTTTGGGTGGAAATGGACTTGATTGAAATTTCAAATGGGTTCCCTCCTGTTTCCTCAAATATAACAAGTAGATTTTTTGATCTCTCTAACCATGACCTTGGTATGTGGTACCTGGAGAATGATAAAAATCACAATCTTAGATTGGTGGCATAAAGAAAACATTTGTGAGTCAATTGGCACAAAGTGCTCGGTGATACTCATGAGTTGAAATATGACAGTCCATGAAATCATATTATTATTTTTAGATATCTTTATAGAAGTTTACCATATCTGGGTAGGCTCCCCGCAGTTGGTAGTACACTTATCAGAATTGTAAGCTCCACGATAGTCACAACTTTTACATCCATCTTTTGGGGAAACCAGAGTCCAGTATCTTCCTATATGGTGGCCATTGACCCAAGCTTGTCCTTTTCCCATGCTTCCCAAATTAAGAACAACTGGATCAGTCCCACCAGGGGCATCGAAGTATGTCTGGTTGATTGGAATTGAGAGAGAGAGAGAAAAGGTATTTAGTACGTGCACCAGTTTGTATCTTCATAATTATGAAGAGTTTACATCAGTTTGACGATAAAGATAATACTCAGAGTATTGTAGTTCTAAATTCTTTGTATACCAAGCTGATGAAAATATCCATGTCTTAGCCAATTCGATGCAAGAGCTGATCACTTCACAAAATTACCTTGTACCACGAAAAGGAGGATGGAATCTCATCAAGCGCCAATTCAGTCCAGCCTGCACTTTCATTTTTGTCCACAGAATATAATTTTAAGAATTCGCCATGAAGGCCAACCTATTTTCAAAATGAAAATGACTCGGTATCAATTATCAAGTGAACAATTTGTCCAGCACCAGATAAAGTAAGAGAGCATAAATAAATAAATATATAAGCTGAGGAAGCTATTTATTAAAAATCATAATGTGCTTCTCATTAGGGTTGCTACAGAGCATGACAGCGAAAGTAGAAAATCCCATAGACTTGAGATACCTAAATTCCATATCATAACAGAATATATCTTTATCATACAAGAAGAATATAAGAATATTTTAACCAGCAGCACAGTTAATATAGTTTGTGCCATTCATTTCTTCTGGTTTTATCCAATTGTTGGCAGTTTCTTGAGATATGAAAGTCATAAAAAGCCAAAATTTTGATTAGTTCCATGTTATGTGTTCCAGGTATTTGTTCCATATTATGATGCACAAATCTCTGAGAGCTTATGAAATCTGGGTCTTGCTTTGAATAAGTCAGCAGAAGGGAACCGAGCGGCGTAACTTAGAAGAAGAAGAAACCTTTAGTTATGACAATTCAGAATACCTGGTAGGTCCATGAGGAATTTGTTAGATCTATATCTCCTTCCTTAAAGCCAGTAAGCTTAATTTGGCCCTTAAATCCTGCCCCATCTTTTTCTAAGAAGGCACCATAATTCTGAAAAATAAAGAAACAATTATGACATAAAAGGTGAAACAAGTATCGGGTATAATGAAGTAATGCACTGAATATAATGAATTTCATAGGGGGGTTCCACCACATGCAAAATTGAACATACAAGAAAATGTGAGGAGAAAAAAAAAATTAACTGACTAAACAAGAGGGATCAAAATCAAACTAAGGATACGTTCAACACTTGGTAAGAAGCATGTGTTCAATCCTTACAGAATATAAAACCAGATTCACCTCTTTTAAATATTAAATAGATGTAGTTAGTACTAATGAAAAATCATTTTGACTGAGAATATTTAATTTTTAAAAAAAAAAGAATTCTATACCGTGAAAAAGAAAAAGAAAAAAAAGGTCATCAATTTATCATTAATCCTCCTAAATCCATATTTTACATACATATTACCTGCAAGCCCACTGTTTGAGATAACAACACTATGTCATTGTATCCTTGCATAAGTTGAACAGGCTGCACCACCTTGATCCAGTGACCCTTTGCACTGCCTTCGCTTTTTAAAAACATATGAAAGTGAAGAAGTGTGGTGTAAAAAAGCAAGACAAAAATAATTTCAAAGAAGTTGAAGAATAATGAGAATGACTGAGAGATTAGCTAGTTATCACGAGATTTAAAAGCATCTCAGTAAATAGCGGTAGACTGGAGCAACATGTTAATTTCTAACAATCATTAATTGAGCCTTGTATGGATACAGTAAGCATGGTAAGAAAAATAATACACGTCATGCAAGTGTACCAGTACCATCATACCAGCTAATGAAAGTAAAATACATATGGACACATTTTCTAATTTGTTATGTAGTATTATCTGTTAATAAATAAAGTAACCTCTAAAAAGTGCCAAATAAAATAAAGCAGACCCAGTGTGCACAAGAAGTATAGGGCCTATAGGCTCACTACACACTACCCTGCTTATGGGTGTTCACTTAGGTATACAATTTCGATAAACAAGGCTATTAATGAGAGAAGAAATATCATTTTTTAGATAGTGCATATACCAGATTGAAAAAAGGATCTACCACACATGAATGTTTGATAATATTATCCTGTAATAATAATAATAACAAATAAATCCATCCTCCTGGCTTGATCATATGTGGAGCGCTAACTTGTCACATAACTTCAAAGTACTAGACTGAAATACGCTTCAGATATTGTTGCTTTACATCAAACCCCCTTATGTACATGCAACCAAGAAGTTGGGAGACTGGTGTGAGAATTGAATACGTATCATGGTCATGATGGAATTATAGAGTTGCAGATTTATATGCTATGGTGGTCTTAGATAATGTGCACATACCAGCATACAGTCCATGAGCCAACAGGATATGCTGAACATCATCCCAGCAAAAAGAAAGGAGAGAAGGAAAAAAAAGGACACATAAGAATCACAAAGAAAAACGAAACCAAATACCTGAAAGCTTTCCATTGATGAAAATACGCACCAAATCACGCATGCTATCGATTGACAGTGTTGGACTAACTTCATTTTCCTCCCAAAATGAAACGTCATCATCAGATATATGTATTCTGCGTTTATTTGGACCATGAAGGTATTATAATACATTAAATGGATAAAGTAACGTAACAGAATTAACCAAGAAAGTTATATCAAGAGTTAAAATAGATAATAGAATTAAGTACAGTAACAAAATAATGGGTAAAGGGGTGAGTGTTTGTGGAAAGTGCTTACTTTGCCTTTAGAGCATTCAAAAGACTCAGTTTCCTTCTTACAGATATTGAATTGCAAAGGAAAAGCAGTCGATGAAGCTCCAATTTCAGACAGTTTTTGCATGTGATGATTAGAGAATAATTACTTTGTTTAAATTAGGAATCACAACCTACTACTTTAGTGAAATTAAGGGCTTTATCAGTGCGGGTCCCTAATTCTTTACCCACACTTTAATCTTTTCACCTACAACTTTACCTCTCAACTTTCAGTATGATTTCGGTGCTATGGCACTAAAAGTGAAATGCTATGTGACATCTTTTCTGAAGATTACCCTTTAACAAACAATCACATCTAATATGCACAGAACCTAGAGATAGTAAACGGATAACAATTTTTTGTTCCCATAAGTTTTTACTCAAATATTGATCTCTTTCATTTTAAAGAAATTTCCATCATGACGGTCACTTCATTTAACATGATTTTAATTGGTTTTAAAAGAGTTATCAAGTAATATGATAGCAGAATTACACCACTTGACCCTACTATAGCCAGCTACAAGATTAAGATAATTGCGTACCTGGTGATATACCACAAATAATCAGATTTGTCTTTTGTAACATTTAAGTGTTCCAGTATGCCTTTCGCTGTGAACTTCTCCTCACTCCACGCACCAATTGGTTCCTTAACAGTTTCCCAATATTTAGAGATAAGGGGAAGTTTTTCTTGAAACATTACTTGCTGAGGTACCTTTGCAGAAGAAGGCATATTAAACTCCACTGACTTAATGGAAGTCTGTGCCCCAACCTGTTCCAAATATGGAAAGGAATATAGATCCCTTAAGAAATCATTAATAAACTACAATTTGAACACTTATCTAAAGAATTTATTATTGCTTGATGCTAAACAAAGTAGAACAAAGTAATACGTTTTTAAATCAGCTATTTGTTTGAAAATTTGAAGGAAATACCGAAACAATAAGAAGTTTCCTTAGATGAAGACTTGTGTGAGTTGTACAAATCGTTTTGCATATGAAAGTGATAGGATTGCTCCTTTTAATAATAACAAAGTAGAACAAAATAATAAGACTCTAAATCACCTCTTTGTTTGCAAAATTGTAAGAAATAATGAAACACAAGAGAGCTTCCTTGGGCCGAGCCGGAATTCTTTATTATAAAGGGCAGGCAAAGCCCGAAGGTATATATATATATATATATATATATCGAGAATATTAAATTAGTTGAACTCTATCAACAATTTACATCACCAACTTGTTTGAATGTGTAAAATTAGCATCCATCTTTTTCTTTTTATGATTTTAAAAGAAAAAAAGAAATAAATTCTTGGCATTATCAGAAATCAGGTGACAAATGAGAAAACATAATCTAGTTACAAACTAAACTTAATAAGGATCATCTAATTACAGAAAAGAAGATGCACCCAAAAGGTCTAAAATAACTTCCACAACCATATTCAAGCTTCAAAGACTGCTTGGGATTTGTATCCAATAACATGCCTAGATAAATCAGCCTACTACAGTCAGAGAAATTCAACGTTCATGCACCATTTTTTTCCTTTCTTTTTTGATAAATAAAATTCATGCACCATTTCTTAGACAAGAAGAACCAATATTTCCTAATATAAACAGTTTAGAAAAAATAAAAAATTGAGATTATTGTTTCCAAAGTTTTAAGGTGTTGTGGGACAAGAAATAATACATAAAATCTAGAATTGTCATAGAAATAATAGATTGACCTGTATTTATGTATGCCTATGTACCTAAGACTAACATAGATCATTTATCTAAGGTCACTCCCAACTCCCAAAACAACGTAGTTTTAACTATAAAAAACTCTTAGATATGTGTGTATGTATGTATATCATATTTGTTTTAACTATAAAAAACTCTTAGATATGTGTGTATGTATGTATATCATATTTGTTCAGTGTTTCATGGTCAAGGACGTTAGTAAATTCGTTCAAATCTATTATATGTTTGGTCAATTTGCTTGAACTGGGACATGACATTCAGAAAAGAATACACAGTTACAAGTAACACCAATAATTGCCGATCTCAAAATTTCAAAACATGAACTTTTTTGGTTTGATTTGACTTTAGCAGTCGACAATTTCCGAAACTCCCCAACTTTTTCAAGTAAACTAGGGATTAAGAGGATACTACAATCACAAAAAATTAGTAACAGTTAAACTTACAATTTCCTGTAAGTTCACTAAAACTACAATTTTGTTTATGGATTTCATATAAATTTAGCATTTCACCACATAAAGAGAGCTAAAGAAATATGATAGTCTGACATGGTGAGACAACGTTTTCACAAGGTACTGGTTTATGTGCCTTACAGGCCACATTATCCTAAAGATCATTGATAATCACTCCCAACAATCAGACTAATGAGTATATATATTTTAAATCAGTAGACGAGTGATAATTAGAGGTCATACTTGACTAACAATGAAAGGAGTATCTCTATAGCAACTCAAATAGAGAATGAGCCACTTTTACATGCTTAAGGCAGAAAGCAGATGTCTATTGGAACATGAATAGGTATGTGACGAATAACATAAAAATTGTCGACAAGAAGTCAACATGATACCTATTTGAACATACAATTGTTCCAAGTATCACAGCATAATCAAACCTTATTTTTTGTAAGTAATGACATAATCAAACCTTTGCAGTGTTGAAAGCCGTGGTCCTGCAATCTGGTAATATACTTACTGACCATGGAGGTAAAGTATATACTTGACCGAGGAAATTTACATTAGCCGTTTTATGTTCATCTATATTTGCAAGAAATGCTGCGCACATGCTCTTATTTTTATAGAAATTTCTAGTTCGTCCTTCACCAAGAACATTGCCACGGTACACATGTGCCTGAAACAAAAGTCCGTTTCCATCAAGAAGAAAAAAATTGAACTCTAAAGCAAATAATAGTGAGGCTGATGTAATGATAAGATAATAAACATAGTAATTTTAAGTAAAGAATGTTCCACTATAAACACAATGCAAGCAAAAAAGTAAAGTTCAAACCATCAAATTAAGGAATAAAATTCAAGTGTATCTATCAAACAAATTACAGAAGTAGATATCTTCTAAATCAAGAAGCAAAATCTGAATGATAAGTTATAATATGCCATCTGAAGTGAAACTGCCATTCAGTAATGAGTCTAATATGCCCTTGTTCAAGTATATGACAGTATCTAGTTTTCTTGTTTATCAGTCATTATAAATTTGGCCCCTAAATTTTGGTTCAAAACTTCTCGGGTTGAGACAGGACAATGGAGAAACAAATGAGAATCAGCCTCGCCCCTGAGAAAACGCTATCAAAAACTCTAATATTTCTAAGAAAACTCTAAAAAATATCAACTAGTTTCACCAAGTGAACACTTTGTGGGCATTGAATAAGGGTAAAGTGGCTGCGTCTTGAAAATGCGCATGTTGCAACACTAATTTAACCATATTTAACTATATCTTTAAGAAAGTTATCTTTACTTACCACGTTTCGGATAAACATATTTCGTACCAGAATGACCCGAAAAAACCTACCCCTACCGTACTCCGAAACGTGGCATGTAACATTTCTGTTCCTGTTTTCATTCCACATATCATATCGAACAACATTCCGGGTAATATTGGTTCACACCAAATAAGAGAAAATGTACTTACATGTGAAAGTTCCAAACAGATCAAGTGACCAAGCATGCATGTCGAAAGAGTTGTATAAAGAAAAAGAATTGAACAAGAGAAGGAGAGAGGACATATTTTGTGCCCAGGATCATTCAAATTACTGTGAAATGAAAATTCCAAGACACCACACAACCGATAAAAAGAAACAAAAACTCAAAATCAGATCATTATGGATGGCAGAGAGAAAATAGATGTTGATAAGAACAGAAAAGGAAACATCTCCCAACCAACCATCCTCCCAGAAACAAATTAATTTATCATTCCCCAACTCTATCCCGTACGAAAGGAATAAAACCATAATATCCCTGAGAGATAAACTTCCCAGAGATCGAATGAGTAATAGAAGAGGAACTTCCCACCCATTCAAATGAAGATCAGACTTGCACGTTATCACCTTATGCTAGAGAGAAGTGGTAACAAGAGGAAACCACCACAACCACTTACCAACCAAGGAATGATTCATGGACACCAAATTCCCTAGACCTAAATACCTTTGTCTCTCAAGAAAAACCTTCTCCTAACTAACCAAGTGACCTTTCCAACCCTCCCCCATCCATACCAAAGACAGTGACTCATAACCTGCTATAACATACTTGCAATCTCCACAATAAGCTTCCACAAAGAAAGAAAATACAACAGAGTACTAGCGAGAGAGACATGAATTAATATAATTTTATCCACAAGGGAGACGAAGGCCGCCTCCAACAATGAAGCCTCTTGGACACTCAATCTACCACCAGGTCCCATAAAAGGAGGAGATCTAGTTTCCCTTAGGAACCCCAAGGACTTAAGATTCAACAAAGGCAAAAAAAACTGCACCTCACAACCAACCAAGTGCGGGTACATCTCTAAGGTGTCACTCTCCATATCAATCCCAGCTAAACTACACTTACAACGATTACTGTAAGACTGGAGACTTTGAAAATTTCAGCAAAATGAACTCAACATTCTTAAAACTCTGAACACTCAACAAAACATGATTGTGTCATCGGAAAAATAAATGTGAAACACACTAGCACTCTCACAACAAACCGCATCACCGATTACCAAACCCACCTCCTCAATCTCAGCCACCAATCTACTCAATACATCAACCACAATAGTCAAAAAGAAATTACGATATTGGGTCCCAGCCTCAAACCCCAAGGTACCTTATTTAAGCTCGGCCCTAGTAGGAAAAACTTAATACAATCCAAATGATCTTCTAATAACTAATAATGGGTTGATAGTAAGTGAATTAAGGTGAAACAGAGGTGCAACAGTTGATTAAGCGCAGAAATGGAGGAATATAAGAATATAGTAGACAGAAATTGTACGAGACATGGAAAGAACAACAATCAAACGTTTACTGTAGGACAACATCAATCAGGATTAACATCCACCATAAACTTGAAGCTACATCAATAGCATATTTACCTACCAGCAAGTAATATAGACTATATTCAAGTATGTTTCCACTGGCAAGCCATGCCATCAAGTCACTTTTTCAAAAAGTAATATGAAAATATAGAACGAGTATGAAGAAGATTCCGGTGGAACAATTGAGAGAGACTCGTTTTTCAATTTGGGTAGCTGAGAAATGCCATCATTGACTCTATATGTCCTTCACAAACTTTCAGGATTAGGTCATGTTGGAACTAAATTCAGTATGTTACTCCTAATGAAACATCAATGCCCTTTGACTGTATGAATCCATTTATATATTACTAAGATAACCACATAATAAATACTCCCACCGTCCCAAGATAAAAGTCCTGGTTGACTTTTTGAGCTTATTAAGAAAGAGGATAAAATGACAAAATTATCAATATTTAAATTCTTATTTAATTGCATAATTTTCTACACATAACTAGTGATACTCCATAAATATGCATAGAGAATTGAAATATGACAATTAATTCTAAGGATATTATAGGCAAATTATTGTAAAAAATAGATTATTTAAGGTAAGTAGATATTTAACTTGAGATTACCCAAAATAGTAATAAGAACTTTTATCCTGGGACGGAGGGAGTAATAAAGTATATCATAAAAATCCATGAATTAGTTTGGACTGGGACAAACCTCCTGAAGCGGTCCCAATTTAATATACTGAGGCGAATCAGCAGCAACAAGTGCGGGTTCACAAAGCTTAATAACAGCATGAAGGTCCTTTAAGTGTCCCCATTTAGGTTGGCTTAGTCGTCCTAAAGAAACAAAGAAACTAATTATGAACTTTGCTCCAGACGACGTTATTTTTAAATCGAACAAAAATGTACATTTATGCAAGAATCTTTACTGATATGCTTCTTTTCATTCTTTTTTTTTTCCTGTAAGTAATCTTTACTGACATGCTCATTGACAGAAAATACATAATTTTAGTTGAATCATTTTAACCTACCATATTCATCAAGAGGAGCATCATAATCGTAACTAGTAATTAAATTTGGACCTCCAGAAGTCCTGCCAAAGTTCGTACCACCAAAATACTGCAACCAAAGAGCAGACCATGCATAAGTGGTCAATCTGCACCAAGTACACATAATAAATTGGAAGTAATTGACCCACGATTACCATTATACAATCTACTGTTTTTTGTTTAACATTAATTTCATCAATATGGAAGGAGAGATCAAGTATATCCTAAATCTAGTCTGTCTAGAAGCTAGCCTCCTTGAGCAAAATATATGCAAGCTTTGGCAGTAATTAGTACAAAGGAACTTTGTTTTGATACTCACAGAAATTGAACATTTCTTTTGTAACAGAAACTACAAAACTAACTCTTGAACAATACTAACAGCAGAAAGTCAGAAACATAAGGATTTCACCATCTGGAATATTTTATATGGTGCACATGCTATGATGAGAACAATAGGGGCAGTCTTTTGTTTATCTGATATACCATATAATAATTCTGAAAGCTTCCGCCACGCTGAAAAAAGCGAGCAACTGCAAATGCAAGATCTTCAGCAGGCCTATGTGGTAATCTATCACCCCAGCTTGCATACCTTCAAACAGATTGAAATTTGGAACAGAAGATTAATCGCAAACTCACACTTGAACATGTCTGTATTCACCTCAGCTATTTGAGGACAAGAAAATTAAACTGCCGACAGAAATGAAATCAGCACTCTACTTTAATTTATTTACTTTGCTATGTAGCAGTAGCTGTAGAATTTATCTTTTTCTTTTTAAATTTGGGGGCCACTATGGATGGGTTGACAACGGAATTATATAGTTGGTCTAACCTAATTGGTTGATGAATTCCAAAACCACACCCTTGGATGCAGTTTGAATCTCATTAAGTATATAATGTAACAACCTTTCCCCACTATTTTTCTTCTTCAAAATACAAAGTTAGAAAAAAATCAATGTTCTAAAAATCCCCGCTTAGGCGCTAGGCCCCTCCTGGCGCCACGCATAGGCCGCCTAGCGCCTAGCCTATGCCCAAGGAGAAAAAAAAATCCCTTCAGAGAATTATACGGGACTAGGTGGGCAAGACAGAGAAATTGGCGACACCTAAGCGGAAAATTTAGGACTGCAATTTTTTTTAAAAAAAATTAATAACTAAGCTACAAAACGACGTCGTAGGAATAGATGAATAAGTTGAGGGATGTTCGGGCCTTATTTGGGAAGAGGTTGGTGAAGCATCCGAAACGGATAGCGTGCTAGAGCCTAAAAGAAATAATAGACATGTTAGAGTAAGAGAATTTCATGAAGAATTTTTTTTGTCTGATGATGACACGGAAGAAGAGGGAGATGAAGAGTATGAACGACATTGAACGTGAGTTCGATGAGGATATTATCTTGGAGGGATATGAAGAAGAAGAGTTAGAGAGAGATATAAAGGGATATGAAGATGAGAACTATTAATTTGTACTTTTTATTATTTGTTTGTGTTTGAACTTTAAACAATTGCATGTTTCTGTTTGAACTTTAAGCAAAGGCCTTTATTATCTTTATTATAGATTGTTTTCCTTTATATTATTGTTTTGTTTGGATAAATGTAAGATAAAATATTAAAATTGACTTAAAATAAAAAATTCCGCCTAGGCCCCGCCCAGGCCCCCTAGGCGCTAGCCCCCTCCGGCCGCCCGCCTCCCGCCTTTTAGAACCTTGAAAAAAATTAATTAGTTGTCCCCCCTCCCCGTGTTATCCTTTTGCATGGGTGGCAGAGAGGAATTTTAGGGGTAGGAGAGGAGCAATTCAATTTCTAAATTTGAAGGAAAAAAGAAGACAAGGAGAAGATAGGAGAAGGAAAATGTAATTAGAGAATGAACGATAAGAGGTGAGCTCTGATTTTTGCTCCCTCCCTCATGAACTTGATACTTCTATTTAGTTTAGTTTTTTATTACAAATTTTTGTTTCTCTTATATTAGAAGAGCATATCACAACATAGATAACTAATCAAAAAAAAGAAAGAAAAAAAAATCTGACACATCATGAATATTTGAAATTTAAAAATCTAATAGGCGGCTCGTTATATAAGATCGAAGAAAATTGGAATGCAAGCCTCAACTACCTTAATTTGGGTAAATGATGCTAAAAACCAACGAACTTACACTTATTTTTTGTGTTAACCAACCAAGGGCAAAATTTTCACATTAAACTTTAAAGTTAAGAGAGAGAATCTATTTTCCCATTATTTTTTTACAGACATTTGTTGACCTTACCGTCTATTTTTGATGTCGTAGCTTTTTAAATTATTTTTTTCCAATAATTAATGAAATGAAAATTAATTTTTGAGTGGACTAAATGAGATGGATATTATGACTTGTTTTTCCTCAAACTCTTTTTTTTTTCTTTTTTTTTACCCCCATACACATTTGGACTCCAGAAATTCCATAAAAGCGAATTGAATAGCCCTAAAATGTCCGGTAATAACTTCCTTGGCAAACGCCACCATCTCCCGCACTGGACATCCTTCAGTAATCCTCCATTGCCCTCCACCTCCTCTTCATTATCATTATTTGCATAAACCTGAACAAAACCCTCCTCAATCTTCAGCAAATCGACCGGTTCTTCCTCCGGTGAACAAATTTCTAGCAAAAGTGGTGGTTAATCGATGAAATGGCGACGAGACATTTTGTCCCACTTCTTACGTCTGTTGTTCCTCTTGGACTGCTTGTCGTAGTTCAATTTTTGTTCGAATGCTTTAATGGCCAGGTGAAAGAGTTCGCAGTTGGGGGAAAGTCTCATTTGAACCAGTAACTAGTATAACAATCAAAACCGCAATCAAAGGCGGGCGATTTATGGTGAGTGGTGATGGATAATGAGGATGATTTGTTGTTCGCTTTCTTGCTACTATTTCCATTTCTATTGATGAGAGAAGATGGATTAATTGATTGAAGCCAAAACCTCCTGATCTTTGAGGGTAAGTACTCGTACCAAAGCTAAAATACCAATGGCGATGGCCCCTTTTTTTTTATTATTATTATATATTTTAAATGCTGGATCAAAAAAAAAAATAACGGTCAAAATTAGTCAACTAACGGATGTTAAAAATTTGTGGAAAAACGATTTCTCTCTCTTGACTTTAAACTTTAATTTGAAAATTTTGTACTTGGTTGTTTTAAACAAACAGAAAATGAGTGCTGGTTCTTAGCATCATTTATCCTGCCTTAATTAGATTCCTTTTTCCCTTTGGAAAGAAGAATCAAAGGTTGATGAGAAAATAGAGTAAAAAACAAAACAACAATGTAAAACTAAATGGAGAACAACCTTCCAATTCCCGTAAATATTAGAAATCTTAGTGACCTAAAAAGAAATCATAGAAGATGGCCATAACGAGGTAAAAATGAAAAAGACAAACTTCTCTGACAAAAAAATTAATGGAAGAAAACTAGCTAGATTCTTAATCAAACTTTAGTGTATTATATTTTCAGTCTACAAATACCTGCTGGGTAACTTACATTCTAATCATATTGCGTATAAAAATAAAATAAATATATAATAGAATTAAAAATCCTACTGCCTAATCATATTAAAACTCTTTATTGGTCATACTGTTCCTATTAGAATAGCAATTACTTAAATAGTGAGGTTCTAACATATTCCCAGATCTACTCTATATTTAAGAAGCAAGAAGGAATAGCTTCTCCATATAATGACCTAATAGCTGGTTTTTCTCTCATAATAGGTAAATTGATACCTAAACCAGTCATATTCTAAGATGCTTTAAGCTTTATTCTTTAGGAAATTTGGAACAAGCATAATAATCAATCAGCTTTTCGGGGACAAAAAACTATCTTTTACTTTGCTGTGAAATAGGATATCTTCTTGCTTCGCTTAGGGCCTCTTGTATGAGTGCCTTTTATGTCTAATCTTTGAAGAGATTGGAGAGTTGCTCTGTTTTAGTATTTACTTTTTATTGCCACTTGTTATGTGAGACTTGAGAGATTTTGTGCGTCAACTACTTGGTTCTCCTCATTTCCTTTCTCCATTCGATGTGGGACTCTGAATAGACAAAAAAAAGCAATAAGAAGGAGAACCAAGTAGCTGATGCACAAAATCCCTCAAGTCCCACATAACCTACTTTTGAAAACTCTTCCTACGTGCATTATTAGTTTTGAATTTTACATTACATACTTAGTACCCAAATCACATCGTTCAGATGATAGAAGTTCAAGGAAGTTTTCTCTTGAAAACAAATGACTTGCAACCTTGCGATATGCAATATTGCAAATGGCTGTAATATAAAGTCACAAAAGGAGATACCAATCAAATTAACTCATCAATTAAAATGAGTTAACTCATTTCAATTGATGAATGTAATTTTTAATCACATAATATTAAAAGTAATTAAATTTCTTTCAATTGTAGTAGAATATGCTAAACAAAATTATTAACATTATATATGTATTATGTCAATGAAAAATAATAAATATATTACTAAAGAATTATTAAAGATTTATGAAAAAAAATTATACAAACTAACCCGTGCCTTGAACAGGTTATCAAACTTGTTATAATAATAATAGCAAGTCTTCTAACAGTAAACAAACTTCAGTCAGGATTTTATTCAAGCTGCTCATTGGTAACTAAAATCACGAATAGTAAGAAATAAACTAAAGAAGAAAACAAAACAAAAACAATAACTCACTGATATATATTAACTAGATGACGGTGACAAAAGAACCAACTGTGAAATGTAATACCAAAAGCATATATTATCAATTGATATGAAGAAGCTAGTCAGATCAAATATTCATCTAAAAAGATTTTATTGGTTCTTACCATCCATCCCAATCTTCTGTCCAAAGAATTGGTTTCTTGTTGGAATTTGGCCTAAAACCATCACAGTAGTATCCATTACAGGCATCTAGCTGTGAGAGGAAATTTGTTACAACAATGAGGTGGAGAGTTTACAATCATGAGCATAATTCCTTGACATCGTTAAGAATTTGGTACTACCATGTCCTCAATAAACATAACTGTCATCTAATCAGGTTGATATCAACCAGTGCTTTTTCAGAATCATAATGTATTAGCAATAGGAAATGAAACTGAAAGGAAAAAGAATTTACTATGAATTCTGGAGCATCTACTTGCTTGCACATAACCCATGGAACTCCAGCACCAAGTCCAACAGCCATTTTAGCAGCCCACTTCACATAGTCCTTCCCCTTCTGTCCATATGAGCTTTCAATATCCCCGTACTCATTCTCAATCTGATAATACAACATTTAAATTATGGAATACTTATATACAATACTATAAGAATCCAATTGGAATGGACTTCTACTTGAGCTTTAATAAGCTAATCTAATGGAATGAATTGTTCCCTCTCATTAAATGAATACTTCATAGAGAGAGAAAGAGAAAAACCCTATAAGAAAAAAGGCAAAGATACCAAAAACTAACTGAACAACAGCATCTAAGAGATTATACAATCTCTCTCTTAAAGACCACTTAAGTGAGGACAAACTTACACAGTAACACCCAATAAATTAAGGGTCCCTAATCTGAATATGAAACGTACATTGCACTAGGCTGACATAAAACGTAGTTTTGGTAAAACACTGGTATAAGTACATGTATAACTAACGATGTCCATATAAGAAGAAATTGATTATGACTTTCCCAACAACCTGCAACATAATGATTGGGCCACCTTGCCAAGAGAAGAGCAATTCCTCTCGCATCAGATCCACTATCTTTTTTACAAACCGCTGCATCTCCTCCTGGAAGTCAAATGAAGTATGACAAATTTAGCAATCATAGCTGACAATACGAGGTCTTGTTACAATAATTTCCTTGTATGTTTGTCTCTATCAACACAAGTAAACCATAGATTTGAACAATTACCATATGATGAATGATAACCATTGTTTTACAATTGCCAGAAGATGAACAACCACGTGAACAAACTCAAATTAATCTTGAAATCACAAAGGAAATACAATACAAATCAAAAGGTGTGGAACATGCGAAATATTGGCTATCATAAAAAATTATTTAAAAAAAAAATACATGCTATCATAATATATATATATATATATATCAAAGATTAAAAAAGATACATGCTATAATAAAAACTTAAGTTATCTTTGAGTTTCTGTTTCCTTGTACCTTAAATGGGGCATTGTCAGTACGAAATTCGATGCCAGGAATATCACGAAGCCACACCGGAAAGCCCCTGAAAGGTTATCAATTGAATGAATTAATACTTGTCAGTTGACTACTAACGGGTAAAGCTTTACACACTTGATATGTACTTAATTTCAAATGAACTACGTATTATATATACATATACATAATCACAGAATATTGGAAAGTGATATCATATTGCACAAAAAGAGAACTTTATGTTTACACTACCAAGTTGATGCAAAGATCTATCATCAAGAAAGTTGGTTATTAAGTTTGTAAGTTTAATTGCCTGATGCAAAGGTTTAAAAGTTCAAATGTATAGTTTATTGACAGCTTTTATAAATATAAATTTCTTTGAAGAGATGGCAGGTTGTGTCACGCTGTCACTAGAGCCATCGACTTAGGAACAAATGCTAGGAAGGATTTGAAGTGTCGAAGATATCAGTAAAGAGGAAATAATTAACTAAAGTGATTGCAGGAAAACAGAGATCATATTTGTCATGGTAAATTATCAACTTATTATAGTACGGCATGTGGATGGATTATCCATACGTATAAACAGTTGGCACTAATTAAGTAATTAACTCCAATATGACATTTAAGAAAACTATATATCCATTTGTTTTTATTTAGCTGCTCTTAATAGCATTGAAAAAGACTGTTATTGATGATCATCAAAATTTTAAAAATTAGAAAATAATAAATAAATAAAAAGAGTGATTGCGAGTTTTAACATGATGATGTAAAAGTTATAAATAGCAGCTCTCAGTATTTCAACAAAGCAGTAACATAACACGTCTTACATACACACTAATGCACCAACAAAATAAATTATTTGAACATATGAATAGCACCAAGGGACAAATTTACTTGTTCCTTAAAGTCTGCGACCTCTTTTCTACAAATTACACAAGTTAAATACACCAAAACACCATCGCCCAACTACCTTAGCAGATCTGGTAATAAATATTCAAGGCATATTTTTTAGATTATGCAATATTCTTTTAAACTGTTATTTAATGAAGGGGTGTCAATTTCCAAGGTATGAATTGAAAATTAGAGAAAACAATTTAACTAGAATTGGGAAGAGGCTGAGACCCAAAATTCCACTCAGCGCAAACATAAGGACCTATGCGAAGATGAAGATAGAGTCCATTGGATCCCACAAGCTTCACAAACTTGACGATATCATATCTCCCTTCAAAGTTATACTGAACAGACACACCAAAAAAAAATTAACATCCTGCCCAGCCCACCACATGAGGGCTATACCTCTAAATAGGAAATCAAACCTGTCCTTTAACTGGCTCATGACCGTTCCAAAATACATATGTTTGGATAACATCTGCGCCGCCTTCATTGCTCTTTGCAATCAGATCAGGCCACATCTGCACATGAACTCTAGTGAGTAGACAAAAATACATGCAATCTCGAAAAAGTAAGAGCTTGTGAAAGAAATATAAATTCGCCCCAGAAATTTGATATGGAATAGTACCGAGGAACTAGAAAAGCATAAGAAAAAAGGGTACAAAACATAGAGAGAGATGCCTGCACAGAGTGATTAGATAGAAAACAGAACAAGAATAAAAAAGGATCTGGATCTGTTCCTGCAATTGGGATGGCTAAACCTAGCATACCACAAAGATGTGTCATTGTGACTATAGTTCTTAGTTTTTGGGCTATGATTGAGCAACTCAGTCACATGCAGCTGTTTGTAAGATGTTTTCTTGGTGTTACAGTTGGGATTGGGTTGGGAATTACCCAGGTCACAGAACTACAGAAAAAGCTACAAACCTACGACTGAGATAAAAAATAAAAATAAATAAAAAAGAAGAGTTTGTGATACTCATAAAAAACAGAACTAAGATTTAGAACAAAGAACTACATGCAATACCTAGTGTAATTCCAACAAATAAAACTATCAAGAGCAAAAGTTATTAAATGAAAATTTGTCGGCACACTTCAGTCTTTCATGAAATTGAACCAATTTCTTTTGTTATAACATTTTAGACTGCTAGAGCTTTTGCTATATTTCACAACTTGATATAGGTGAAGGGCTGTGTGGAAGAAGCGAGAATCAAACTTGAGGGTTATTTTACTGGTCAGAGGCAGGAGGGCATGGGAATTAAAAACATTTAGAATAAATAAGAGAAGTGAGACTAATGGGTAAAGACAGGCAATCTTTGTCCCATATGGAAATTCATTATAGCCTTATTGTTCCTGCCAAAGAGAGTGGTAGTGAAATCAATGAGCCATTGGATTCTAGTTACAGTTTGCCGGTAGTATTTGAACACAGATGATTTCTGGTAAGGTTGTCAACACTAGTGGAGTAGCAGATGGATTGAGAAGGATGTCTGGACAATTCTAAAACAAATGAGCAGATCTTATCATGTGTCTCGAATCTATAATGTCATTTGTTATGGTTTTTGTTTGCCTGTAACCATGCAATATCATGGCATTGTGCTTCATTCTGGATCTTTTATCTTTGTGTCATGATATTGATCAAGCAATATCATGACACAAGCTAATGACTCAATCAACCTGATAGCTCATTAGAAGTTTAGAATGCTGTTCGGCTCAAGTAGTCAAGTTAACCATCTGATATTTCTTGGATGATCTTGCTACTTGTGAGAGCTCCCCTAAATTGCATCCAGCCTCCCCAGTGGCTTCTCAAGTAAAAATAATATTGTATACACTTTAGAGCCAAATTTTTTGTCAGAAAAAAATGCTTCCCAGTCACTCAAAAATAAAAAGTAGACAAATTTAAACTATGTTTGCAAAAATAATTGACAAGAACATTTTTCTGGAACGACTGGTACTCTAGTTACTGTCAAATTCACATAAATATACTGCAGAAATTTTGTATAACGATAAAATGAGCATTCCCTCTAGAATATGTGTAAACTATTCAGGCATCAGAATATGATGGACTAATTACCCCAATTCATAGTAGAAGCAAACAACTATGAAAACAAGAAGCTGTTAAGCTACAAATTAAGTTGGGGGTGGGGGATACATTCTAGAATATAGTTCAGGCTTCTAATTGGAATCATGATTGGAGCTAACCCAATTCAAAATTACCATGTTTATAGAAAGCTTCAAGCAACAAATTTATACTTCTGTCCTCCATGTTATGATGTAGAGTCTCTCTACCTCTGAACTGTACCAATTTTTGCAATCAACCCTTTTTCCAAGTTTTGCAGTCAACATAGTTCCACAAGTAACTAACTGAGGTACAATGTTATGAGTTATCCAATAACAAAGTGACAAGTGAAATTTCTTGTTAGCTACTATGTATCACTCTGTAACCATTCTTCCATTAATTTCAATCTTTCCATTGTTCTGATTTTGTTTTTCCTTCTGAGTTCTTATTTTCTTCTTGGGAATTTTAGTTTGTGTTTGTGAAATCACAACATACAACTATAAGACGCCCGTCCAATTGATAAAAGAGACCTCTCAACTTCCCCGCATCACAAACTTGTCAACTACCCTTAACAGTTTAATCGGATGTTCCAAAATCAATTCCATTGAATTACTAATGGAACTCAAGGGAAAGATTGCGAAAGGGGGCATAAGGGTAGAAATTTCTACACAGAGCTGATTGATTGAGTAGTAAAGAGCATTTAATAATACCTCAGGAGTGGCTCGAGGGTAGTGAATTCCGGCGGAAATGAGCATCCGGCGATTTCCGTCAATGATCAGAGCTCTGTGATCGTAGCTGACGTTGAACGGCTTGAAATACTCGCCGGCAACGGCGACCAGCTGTGCTGTAATCGCCGTAGCGAGAATCAGCCATTGGAGCGAAATTCGAGTCCTAAACATTTAAAGAGGAGAGAGAAAATCTAAGTTCTAAGAAAAGTGGATATGAACATATACTGGGGTGGTTTAATTTTGGTACATAGTCTAGTCTATTAAGCTGTTTTAAAATCAGCGTTTGCAAAGGTTAACTTGGAAGTAAAGGATTGTTTGGACCGGGACAGTCCGGCCTATCGGTTTCGTTGGGGTGGGTTAGAAAGAAAATTAAATATAATATATAAAAAAAAATTGCCCTTATCATTAAAATGGGATGAAAACTCATAATATAAATTGGGTTGTTGGGTTTATTTGTTTAAAATAAAATAATTGTCTTCTTCTCATATTTTTTTATCCTTTTAATATCACCCACCAAATATATTTATATTATGTATACGAAAGTTGAATCTAAGAATGGTAAGAATGGAATGATTTCAATATATTTTTGAGTGTACGTGTGATTATTGGCGTTGGTAATGATGGTGTAATATAATGATAAAATTATCACATATATTTATTTTATTAAAATGAATTTTATTCCACTACCTCCCACATAAATTAAAAATCAAGGTGATAGAATCAATTTTGATTCCCCTAAAATGATTTATTCTCCAAAATGATAATTAAAAACGCTATTTTTTATTTTATTTCATCCTCCGTTATATTTTCTTAATTCAAACGTAACATAAGAATAATGATATCAAAAATTATCACATATATCTATTTTATTGAAATGAATTTTATTCTATCACCTCTCACTTGAATTAAAAATCAAGGTGATGGAATCAATTTTGATTCTCCTAAATTGATTTATCCTCTAAAATAATAATCAAATATGGTATTTTTTATTTTATTTTTTCTTCTATTATATTCCTTTAATTCAAACATAACATAAGAATAATGATATCAAAAATTAACTAATTAGAATTAAATAATAATCCCTGACTAATTAGAGTTGCATAGAAATCCTTTATGTATTAATAATTTGTAAATTTATCTGTTACTTGGTATTCGGTATGTTATTTGTCCGTTGTTAGACACGTGCAATGGTTCAACGGATATTCAAACTTGAATTGGTGACTTTACCCAATTAAAAAAAATCTTATCACAAAATTATCACCTTTGTCTAATCTTTCTGGTTTTTTCTCCTTTTTTTTCTTATTCAATTTGGATGTAGTCCTTTATTTTGTCTAATCATAAATTGAAAGATTAATTTCAAGCTTTAATCAAAATTTCCCAAAAAACGTTACTCACTTGTGATAATTTTCCTGATTGTTTAATTTTTTTCACAAGATGGTCACAAGGATTAAACGAAGAGGACTTCCGCTACCTATAATTTGTGCATGCTCGCATACAACTGACTCACATATATAACACATTTAAAACCCGTGTAGTAGTTAATAAAATTTTAACATAATGGGTAAAACTGAGGTACGTGATTTTTATGTCTGAAGGTTCGATTATCACTTTCGTGAGTTTAGTTTTTTTATTTTTTATTATGTGAGACTTATTTGTAAATTTCTTTCTTTCTTTCTTTAGTTTATTTTTTCCTCCATTAATAAGGTTTGCTTGGTTCTCGATATTGTAATAATAATGATATACAGAAAGAAAAAAAAACGTTTATTATAGTTTATTCAAAGTAAATTATCTAGTTTTGTTACATAATAGTAGTAACAATACAACATCATTCATTTGAACACAACAACAGAGTAGCAGAAGTAGTAGGCTGGAATTGAAGCGGCAAATGAGCAAAGATATCAATATATAGCAGCTATTCGTCGGCCTCTGGGACTGGGAGTTTTGCAGAATCCCAACTGTGAGAACAGACAACTTTTCTCATAATGGTTCCTTGATCACAACCAACTACAAGCCTGCTTACAAATATTTATAGTTAATATGCAGTTTTATAAGGAGCCAACCATCTACGTAGAAATTCAACTTAGAGAGCTTAGGAAAAGAAGAAGAAAAAATATGAAGAAACTTACTGGGGGGAATTTTTCCAGCATCCGATAGCCCAAACCCTTCCGAATTCGTACTTCAGCGTGTTCTCAAGACTGTAAACCAATGAATAATGAATAAGAAACTAAAATCAGCTGAATTTCCAAAGTTTTAGCCTAATATTACCTTTTTGGTGTTGTACATACATGACAAGCAATTCAAGAACTAAATTTCGGATAAATTTCATATTTAGGAATGAGCTCAAATATTCGTCTGAACTTGATAGTTAGTAACTACCTGTAAGTTGTGGCATTCCATATACGAACTGTCTCATCTTCTGAACCAGTAATTATAACTGGAAATTCCGAATGAACACATATTGCAGTAATATTGTGTGTATGGCCTTCTAGTGTATGGAGACAAGTTCTTGTTTGATAGTCCCACACCTGAATATACACAATTCAAAAGTTAATTTATCCCGAAATTACTCAAAATAAATTCCGATTTTAGAGTATCTTCATGACATACCTTAACAGTTTGATCATCAGAACCTGTAACCAAACATGAATTACCTCCAGCTAGAAAGAAATCAACAGTATTTACCCCTTTCGAATGACCTTCCAGCACAAATTTTGGATCGGGGGAGCCAATATCCCATATCTATAAAGAGAAACACTTGAGGTCAGTTCTTTTAAAACAAATAACAATCCTTATGAGATTTACTCCCTTTGTTTCAAAAAAGTCCTATTTTTATTGATATTAGTATAAAATAACCCAATGACCTTAAGTTAGTCGTCCTAGTTTTATTATCATGCCACACTGCTAAGCTAAGGACTTGCTAGTTTACATATGGAATCAAAATATGTTTAATGCAAATTCTGCAAATGGGACTTAAGGTGAGCTTAGCTAGCTTTACCATTGTTTTGCAATCGAGCGATACGCTTGCAAAGGTGTTGGTATCTCTTGGATTAAATGCAACTTGCATGACATAATGGGCATGTCCCTCAAAGATTTGAGTGCACTCCCAATCCTTTTCCCAGTCCCAAAGCTTTATAAGCTTATCATCAGATGATGATAATACATATGGGAGAATCGGATGCACAGCCACAGACCTGATATAGTCTGTGTGCGCCTCAAATTCCTTAATCTTTTCTGATGTGTTGTAATTGTATACGCGAATAATTTTGTCATCGGCTCCAGCAACAAACCATTCTCTTCCTGCTATAAACTTTGCAGATCTTACTGAAATAAATAAGTAAACTGTCAATGTTCCATCCAATTGTTTCACAAATTGCATCACAAAGAAGAAATAATGCCTCCAGACAAAATGTAGAGAAGTGCTGCTACCTGGTGATTCTGTTATTTTGAAGGACTTCTCTGTTGTCTGCAAAAATGAACTTATTTTGAGCAATCACTTGAAAAATACAACATATCCATATGTAAAATAAATTGGCAAATGGAACTCTTTACGTGGAACGGATGGAGTAATAAAAATCAGCAACTTACTTGAGACTGGTAGTTCCAAATGGACACGGTTCCAGAGTATAAACTCAATAGAATCCTGCATGAAGAACGCAGCACACATTTGCATTAGCAGATTTCAGAGTTGTAGAATATGCAACTGAATATATATATATATATAGGCCACATGAATTTACACTTACCATGGTTCTGTTGGATGTAAATCCACACACTTGACTCTCTCGGATTGTTGATCAAATTGTTTCTGAACAATAAACCATTTTAGAAAAGTAATTAATTACACATTGTGAGACTAACCAATTGAAAATTATGATATATATAGCTAGGTTTAGTAGTAAACTTAAATTGATGAAATAGTTAGTACCTGAATTTCAAGTGTGAAAGACTATTATTGTTCACCAAATTTGTCATCGAACAGTAAAAACAATCAAAAAAATGTATTAGTACCTAGCCAAATTCAAAGCACTAAGCTAATTCAAAATTAAATACCCCAAGTTGAAGAACGTGCTAATGAACTAATGTATGTATATATATATCTTTGTGTGTGTGTGTGTGTGTTTAAAATTGTGTGAATAAAGTACAAATATAAGATGAGAAGTATATATGAGCTCACCATATTCAACGTAGAAATGGTGAAACAAAGTTGAAATGGTGAAACAAAGTTGAAAAGGTGAAAATAAATTGCAGATTTGTAACCAAGAGGAGGAATTCGTGCTCTTTTTATATATTTTTTTGGAAGTATGAAGGAATCCTTGGATTTAAATTTGTAGCAACGAGACTAACTCCCTCCATATATATATGATCAGAAGCTTAGCAAGTAAGAAACAAATGTTGCCTCCGGGGACCTTCATCTGACGAATTCAAACTAGCATCTTTTTGACATTTCTTCATGCTGTCATACGATGCCCTTAAATCCGTTGATTATTGAATGTGGTATTATTGATGGTGGGGATCAACCCTTTGTTTGACATATATGAGGAATATGGTAGGATGGATAGTTCAAGTTAAGACTTATCCGAACCCTTTTTTTTTGTTAGTCTTGGACGCGTCATTTTGACTTTTTGGTACACGATCGTCTGCCATTATCAAATTATTTGAATACCAATGTTTAAATAAATTTTTTTATTGTTAATTTTATGAATAAATATTAGTAATAATTTTTTAAAAATATATATATAATTAATGAGATTCTCTTATAATTTTAATTAATATCATATATACCACACAAATTT
Organism: Hedera helix; assembly: GCA_947179155.2. Classification (NCBI taxonomy): domain Eukaryota; kingdom Viridiplantae; phylum Streptophyta; class Magnoliopsida; order Apiales; family Araliaceae; genus Hedera; species Hedera helix. The sequence continues at coordinate 32,219,312 of OX359277.1, read as the reverse complement.
ATTACAACATATATCGCCGTTCTTATTTAAATATAAATTATAAATTTAATAATATCAACAAATCAAACCCCCACTAGTATAGGGCTAAAACAAAATTATATATTCACAATATACGGCTTTATTGATTCAAATACAATATCAAATGACACGTATGTCAAAAAATTTAATATATAATGTAAAATTAACGAGCACGCATAAATGTACTAATTGACATGAGTGAATAAAAATAAATAAGAACCAAACACATACTAGTATGCATGCCCTTGCAAGATAAGGGATTTTTTTCCTTATTTAATTATTTATTTTAATAAAAAAATATCATATATATAATATATACAATTAAATAACGATTTATAAAAATACGATATTTTATTATTATGCACTTTTGAAAATTTAAGAATTATTATACATACTTTTTGTCGCAAACCTTCATCAATATCACCTATGTAATTCTCTCAATTTCAAAATATAAAATAACTATTGATTTTTTTTTTAAAATTAAAGTAAGATATTTCAAATTTCAAATTGATATGATATTACAACTACACAACTATAAAAGTTTATAATTAGTTATATTTTTTTTTGATTATTTATAGACTTAAATTAAATAAAGTTATATGAATTTTGAGTTTAAAATGTCCAACTAAATTTTAAAAAGTTAATAATAATCTTATTGTGAAATAGGGATGATTATATAAAATTAACTAATAATCTCATAATATTAAATTCTTGCATATTATGGATTTTAAAAATTTAGAGAATCAATATATAAATCTACATAGAAAAAAGAAGAAAAAAAACTCTTATTGAAGGAGATAATATGAAATTTTAATTTAATAACTATCATTTAGTTTTTGGATAAAGATTTTAGAATTTATTTTCATAAATAACTTCAAAAATAATATCTATTTTCTAAGTCAACTCATGACCAACCAAAGAATGCTAGTTAACTTAGCCATTTTTTTTTAGCTGTTTTACGTATTATATATAGTATAGATTCTTTAATTTCTTTCGCTACATATTTAATGACATATACATTATTTTTGAAAATTATATTGCTAAATATAATATTTATGTCATTAAATATGTATCGAAAAAGTTAGAGTATATATGTAATTTATTATAATGGTAGGCCAGTTTTTTCGATTTGCTTGGAGAGGGTTAGATTTGTAATTAACGTAACTATTATGGAGTAATAAATACCACCACTAGCTTTTAGAATAATGATACAAAAATCAATTTTAATCAGTTTGTGATAATACTGATTATTATAAACTTGAAGATATGCTCAAGTGACTCACCAATTTAAAACTAATCGGTGAAGTGTAATTAAGGCTGCCATAACCTTGATCACTTAGCTAACTTTAGTAGAATTTCAATAATTAGCGAAGTTCATTTTGATAAACAGGCATCAAAAAATAAATTATCCTCTTAATAAACACGCATCAAAAAAATTAAAAAAACAGCATAGCTAATATTTCACCTGAATTTTGAAGACGACATGTGGGAGCCTTGGTTTCATAATGTTAACAGGTGCCGATATGAAACTTGAGATCAAATCATAAGTGATGAATCGATAATTTTCGAATCATAAGCGAACGCTATAATTTGGATAAACGACATGTGATTTTTTTAATTTTACTCTTTTATTTTTAGAAGGTATATGTATGTATGCATATTACTCCGGGTGTTGATAAACTACTGTCCTCTTGTTCAAATTAGGCCTCTTAGACATAGCTTTCCATTTGGTCGGCAATGGTTAGTTTGTTTTGCAGGCAGCTGTATACAAGATAAAGATTTGGTCCAGCTGTATACAAGATAAAGATTTGGTCGGCAATGGTTAGTTTGTTTTGCAGGCAGCTGTATACAAGATAAAGAGTCTTCAGGGCGGATCCAACAAGGGCCAAGAGGGACAATTGTTGATCCTTATTTTTTGATTTTTTTTTATAGGTACAGGGTTAATATGGTAAAGTGGTGCTTTCTATTAAAACAAATTGGATCACTTGTTAATAATTGGATATTTCTAATATTCTCTTTCAAATTTAAATATTAATTTTTGTTTTCATGAGTTCTTTTGATTTTACGATTTTTTTAGGATTAAGGTTAAATATCATTATTATTTATTTATTAATTATCTATGAATAGTTAATTATTTAATTTTGATTATTATTTATTTTTACTCATTCACGCTAGTTATTAAATCCAAACATACTCTTTAATTAATTTCACAATATATATTTAAGCTTTCGGCATGTGTGTTTATTGACGTCAAATTCTTTCTCTTGACAAAATCACCTGACAGCAAGATATATGCACACTAAACAAACCGTTAAACACCTCACAGATCAGATCACAGCTTGGGTTATCTGGGGATACTCCAGTGCAAGAATAAGTACAAGCGATTAAACGTCATAATGAAAAACCAAAAAATATATGCTGGAATGAATATATGATATTTGATAGCTCTCGTTTTGCATGTAAGAAAGCATTACCTTGTTCATTTATGAGATTTTGTGTATATTCTCATCCATGCACCGCCAAGAGTCTCATCACCTTTTTTATGAGTAAAAACATGACATCTTCATTCACTCACTCAAATCGCCTAAAGGATAAGAATACTAGAATGGGTCAACCCATGACTAAGCCCATCATGGCGGATAAAAATAACTCAGCCCAACTCCCATATAAAATAATCATTGGCCCGCATTTAAAATGTAAGGTCCAATAAATCATGTCCCAACATTGTCCCCCACTCTCTTATTTTTACAATTCAAAATAGGAGAGTACCTCGTCTTTCTAACAGTTGGCACGTTACCAAATAAACAGCTCACTAAAGTCAAACCGTTGCACGCCCCACGTCAGCCACTCGCATCGTGTTCTTTTCATTAAATGCAACTGTCTCTATTTCTCGTGCCACCCATTACCTTTTGTAAAAATAAAAAAAAAAACACCTATTGATCGTTACTTTGTCCTTTTGTACTCAAGCTTTTCTGACTTTCTTCTCAAACCATTCTTCCTGCACCAAGATTTTTCGTCCAAAACCTTCTCAGCTACTGCCAATCATTCCCCAACCTTTTTCAGTAGCCCCATCACAGATGATCCAAAAACTCACATCCTTACCAAGGCCAAGAAAGAGGAAGAATCTAGCCGAGATCAATACAGCTCTGTCAAAGCCTTCGATCATGCCAATACTGTATCCATCATTAAGGAGACCGACCTGTATTCCATCTGGAACGAGTTTCAGATCCCCTTGCAGTACGAACTCAAAGCTTCTGAAGACTTTAATAGAATGTATCATCGGGTTGATTTGAAATATACTGCCATTCATACTCAAGCCTTAAAATACGAGCTTCGTTTTTCCGTTTACGATTTCATCATCTCCTTCTTTACCCTCACTGAAATAGCATTGTCACAACTTATTCTCAACTCATACATCCACCTCATATGTTTCATTGTCTTCTGTTAGGAGGTCGGAGTTAAACCCTTCATCGACTTCTTCTTCTCCATGTTCACCTTGAATAAAGCTCAGATTCCAGGGTTCTGCTATCTGAGCATAATTTTGGAACGTCGAAGTTTAGCGCAACCCCCCACCACCAACAAAGGGTGGCATTCAAGGTAGTTTTATATCTACAGCATGGAGGTTGACCAATTGCAAAGCTGAAACGATCCCCAAAAACTCAACGTGGGATATGAACGGATGCCTTCCGAACGCTAAAAGAAATTCCATGATTTCATTAGAAAGTTATCATCAACGCCCTAGGACATAAGCGTTCTTTCCGATGATGATTGGCTATTCCGATACCGATTTAAGTCTCTGATCTATGTATGACTTTTCTCATATCTATATTCTTGATACCGAACAATGAATCATTCCTTTACTAAGCTCTGTTTACATTTATCACAACTGAACAATTCTTCCCTCCTATAAAAGAGTGATAATATATATACTTCGGGAATTTCATACGTAATCAATCCAACAAGTCAACAAATAAAATATAATCTTCCTTCATTGAAACTTATTTATATAGTTACAATTGAATAATCCTTCCAACTATATTATACGATTGTCAAAGATGGAAAGGCGACAAAAAGTACCCCACTACTGATAATACCTTCTCAACCGACCTGCATGCCTAGTGTTTATCATCTTAGCCCCTTCTATATTTCTATGCCAAGAAGTACCCTCCTATACTACTTCGATGATTTCATAAGGTCCTTCCCAATTAGGCATTAACTTGTATGTATTATGCAGAGTCGAGGCCTCGGCCTTTCTAAGCATTAGATCTCTTACCTCGAATCTTCTGACTCAAACCCTCCGGTTGTAATACTTAGTCGTTCTCTATTGATAAGTAGCTAACCTCAATACCGCGACATCCCGAACTTCATATAGCAAATTGAGGTTAAGCTGAAGTCCATTTTCATTGAACAACTCCCTGAAATTAGATACTTTGAACGAGAAAGATCTTATCTCGATTGGGATCAATGCATTTGTCCCGTACGTTAACCTGAAAGGTGAATCTCCCGTGGTCATTCATGGAGTGGTCCGATAACCCCATAAAACACTTTGCAACTCCTCAGGCCATATTCCTTTAGCATCATTTAGTTGTTTTTTAATTCCATTGAGTGGAGTTCGATTAGTGACCTCGACTTGGCCATTAGGATTGGGGGCGTGCCACCGAGGTTTTTCGATGTTGAATTCCCAAATCGAATAAAAATTGCTCAAATTTATTTCCCACAAACTGTGTACCATTGTCTGAAACTAGTATCATCGGGATGCCAAACTGATACACTATCGACTCCTTCATAAATTTTACACAATCCTCTTCGGTGATATGGCGAAGTGGTTTAGCCTCCACCCACTTAGTCATATAATTGATAGTCACTATCACATACTGGAGTTATCCCCTTGTTTTGGGCAATGGCCCCAACAAATCTATTCCACAGACATCAAATGGGATGAGAGACAGTACTGATGACAATTCTTCCAGAGGTTGGTGTGGAACTGAGCTGTTAATCTGACATTTCGGACATTCCTGTACATATCCCTTGGCTTCTTGGAATATAGTCGGCTAGTAGTATCCCTGCTGAATTAGCTTGTAGGCCAACGACTTAGCCCTCATATGATCCCTACAGATCCCTTCATGAACTTCTCTGAGCGCGTATGATGCTTCTGACGGAATCAAGCACTTTAATAATAGAGATGAGTACGATCTCTTATATAAATCCCCATCAATTAAACAAAAATAAGAGCTTCGGTACTTCTTATCTGTCGGATGCTTCTCATTACCAAGTAATCAAGGTAGGGAGTCATCCAACAATTCGACCTCTGGATGGACAAAAGCTCTTTTCTATTAATGCTGGGTTCCTTCAAAACTTCAAGGTATAGCGACCCTCCAAAATCTTCCACTTGCGTAACAGCCAATTTTAACAAGGCATTAGCTATTGAATTACCTTCTCTCTCGATCCCATTAAGAGCATGGGATTAAAACTTATGTAATAACATCTTCACCTCGGCCAAATACCTGGTCATCCTCGATCCCCGAGCTTCATACTCTCCCTGAATTTGTTTCACGACCAGCTGGGAATCATTAAAAATGATTAAATGCCGAACTTCCAAACTTTTGGTCAGCCACAACCCGGCTAATACTACTTCATATTCCGCTTCATTATTGGTAGCCCGAAATTTAAAACGTATAACCTGCTGTACTTTAAACCCTTCCGGACTAGTCAAGATAACCCCTGCCCTACTGGCCTTAGCATTAGCCGACCCATCAATATACAACGTCCATGAGAAACCAGGGGAATCAGGGTTCGATTGCCCCCAGCTATAACAGCAACCTCCAAACAAACGACCTCATCCCCATCGGGGAAAGGACACACAATCACAAAATCTGTTAATGCCTGACTCTTGATAGACGTACGAGGACGATACTCCAAGTTATTTTTACTCGCTCTACGGCCCACGTCGCCATTCTTCCCAAGGTCGGTTTGCTTAAAACTTTTTTTAATGGTTGGTTCGTGTAGATAACGATAAGCTGACCTTGAAAATAGTGCCGGAGTTTTCAACTTGCTACTACCAAAGCATAAGCACACTTTTCCAAATTCGAATATCTGGTCTCCACATTTCTCAGCACATGACTAACATAATAAATTGGGTATAGAACCCCTTTTTCTTTCCTAATAAGAACTGCACCTACAGCTAACAGACTGACTAAAAGATACAAGTAAAGTTGCTCATATGGCACATGTTTTTCCAACAAGGAGCCGACATCAAATACTTTTTAATTCCCTGGAAGGCATATTCACACTCTGAAGTCCACTTAAAAAATTTATCATTCTTCGGCCCTTTTAAAGTATCAAAGAAGGGCAGACACCTTTCAGCCGATCTCAACATGAACCAACCTTCTCCAGATCAGTGAGCCTCTGAATATCCTTAAAACTTTGCAGTGATTACATGTCAAATATCTCTTTGATCTATTTCGAATTAGTCTCAATTTTTCATTTACTGACCAAGTACCCCAATAATTTCACCGAACCAAGGTTGAAAGGACATTTCGTAGGGTTGAGGCACATATTATATTGTCGAACAATTTGGAAGCACTCCTCCAGATCGCGAAGATGGTCCTGTACCTTAGGACTTTTAACAATCATATCGTCTACATATACTTTCATGTTTATTCTAATCTGCTTTCGGAAGACAGTGTTCATCATCTTTTGATACGTAGCCCCGACATTTATTAACCCACACATCATTCTCTTATAAGCATAGATAGCCCGATGGGTGATAAATATCATCTTAGGAATATCTTCCTTTGTCATGAAAATCTGATGATATCCCAAAAAAGCATCTAAAAAACTTAAAATTGCATTCCCCGAGGTGACATCAATGAATTAATCAATATGTGGAAGCAGATAAAAGTCTTTCGGGCAAGCCTTGTTCAGATCCGTGTAATCTATACAAACCCTGCACTTTTCATTTTATTTTATAACCAAAACCACGTTAGACAACCACTCTGGCATCCAAAAGCTTATCGAGCTCCCCATCTATAATTTTCTGGCGTTCTGGTGCAAATATCATTCGTTTTTGGTGTATTGACTTCTTGCTAGGATCTACTACCAACTTATGTACAGTTACCTCCTCGGTAACTTTAGGCATATCCCGAGGCATCCAATCAAAAATATCAACATAATTTTGTAATAGTTGAATCAATCTAGACTTAACGGCACTGGGTAATTCAACCCATACCTTTATCGTCTTTGATGTATTGTCGAGTATTATTTCCACCTCCTCGGTATCCTCAGTAGGTGATGCCAATGACTTGGTATCCCCCTCTACATAGGACTCCATGCCCACAATCATAGTATGCTTTTGTTTACTGACCCCAACAGCAGACAACGTCACAGCATGACGATAACATCTCCGAGCAATATCGATATCCCCTTTCACTTCACCAACTCCCTCCGACATCGGGAATTTAATCTTAAAGTGCGAAATGGATGTGACAATATTTAAAGCAGATAAAGTTGTTCGTCCTAAAATAGCATTGTAGGCCGAATCAACCTGAACGACAAAACACTTCACCTGTATCGTTACCTACCTAGTAGCCGTGCCAAACACCATCGGAAGCTCTAAGGTTCCCATCACGGGTACAACTTCATTGCTAAATCCGTATAAAGGTGATTTTATACCTACTTCCAACCTTACACTCTGAAGAACCATCATCTGATAAGTATGGTTGTATAATACGTCTACTGATTACCCATTAAAAATCATTATTCTTTTCATGTCTACTAGACCGACCTGTGTAGTGATAACCAGAGCTGAACGACATCGACTGGATAGTCTTCCTCCGAAAATGAGATCACTATTTTGAGAAAAAAGCCACTCTACCTTGGGAGGTTGGTCCGTCAACGCCAAGACTGCACCAGAGGAGGATCGGTGCCTTTTACCAGTATGCCTCGACGTCGATCCTCCTATTATAACATCCACAACCCTCCGAGGTTGGTTCCCCTGTTCTGCCCTTTTCTCAACTACAAGCTCGGGATTATAAGCTCGTCCTTCCCCACCAACTACAAAATTGTGTCAACTCATCCTTCTAAACTTTTGACTATATCGTTTCCTTTAACCCGACACATATCTTTGTCACGTGTCCCGCCAAACGATGATACCGACAATATGAACCTCACCTATCTGGCCTAGATCCCGAGGGTCTCGGCACAGACGTAGCATTATTTCTTATGACTTCTAATACCTTAACCCGATCTGCGCTTAGAGGAGTATAAGATCTGTTATCTGTCTGAGGCTGATAGGGAGGTTTATTTACATTCGGTTGTCTCCCCTTCGACCCCATTCTGTCGAAGACATTAGGTCAGTTATCTCCATATTTATTTCTGCCATAAGATTTATTATCCATACATTTGCTCCTCGGCATCAAATTCTCTAGGCCTCTTCAATCGCAATGAACTTTTTGACTCATTCATAAGCATTTAAGAAGTCTTTTGGTGGATTGAACATCACATCCTTCATCATCTTTTTGTTCCGAGTGACATCCATCTCCGTGGTAAAAAACTCAACGCCTGAATCATATTAAGGTCGGTAATTTCCCACTGTATCCCGAAACCTCTGCACATACTGGCCCAAGGATTCCCCTGGCTTCTGCTTGACTTGCATCAAAGAAGCCGTCACTTTTCCCCTTCTCTTGTTACTTCCAAACCATTCATGGAATCGACCACCCAACTCGGTTCACGAATTGATACAATTAAGATGTAACGACATCATCCACTGTTTAGCTCCTTTCTTCAGTGTTGTCATGAAGATTTGTCACATCCCAGCTTCAGAGTGGTTATAGTATCTCATCACTCTCTCATACGAACTGGTGTGGTTATACGAGTCACCCAAGCCATTGTACATCTCTAGATCTCGCAGTTTCTTTTTTTGGTCAGCCTTTTCCTGGTCAATAGCTATCGAGAATGGAGACTTTGGGTCCAAAAGCATAGGTCTCGATGCCTCCAGCTTGGACCCGGTTGTCCGTCTTGCTTCTGATGTAGCCAATCTCCTTTCTAGCCCAGAAATTCTTTCACTAATCGGGATCAAAAATAAGCACATAAGGAATTATCCGTTGTTCTTCTCGACTTGGTTCTATCCTTGTACCTCCATGGCCCATTTTATCCTCTAGAGATCGAGCCTTCCCCGGGACTATTGACTTGAAAAATCGAGTTGTCTCCTTTCTTCCGACCAATCCCCACCGATGAGGTCGAGTTACCTCATATAACCCTCAGATTGGTGTTAACCCCTTGTATCCCCTTGACCGAACCGGTCATGTTGTCTCATATAATTCTAAGACTGGTGTTGATCATCAAATTCTTATCGTCTTACTCATCCTTGCTTCGACCTAGGTCAATTTTTTGGAGTATCCGCCTGTTCCCTACTATCAATAGTTGTGGATGGACCCTCTTCATGCAACTTCAATCGATGGGCTTACCACTCTTGGCGTTCACGTTGTAAGGACTCCAACTCAACCTCTACTTCTCTAATTCTGTACCGTCTGCCTCTTTCTGCATGCTCACGTTGTGAAACTCTTCGCGATGGCGCCACCTCCTCTTCGATACCCCCTTGCCCCAAACGCAAGTCAGGTCCCAGCGTTAGTGACGGTGTGAACAAACGTCTCCTGACAGGCTCCGAATGAGCATGTCTCTATCTTTGCCTTGACTGATCAATTCCCCACATATCCCTCACCGGACCTCTACTACTCTGCATGTGTGGTACAATGGAGGATCCTTGATGACCCCTGCTTGAACTACCTCTTTCTGCCATAGAAGTAGCCTTTCAACAAAAATAACCTGGTGATTTATGTACCAAATATCACACGGCCCTCCTTCTAGCGCCAATGTTGACGCCAAATTCTTTCTCTTACCGAAATCGCCTGACAACAAGATACATGCACACTCAACAAACCGTTAAACACATCACAGATCAAGTCACGGCTTAGGCCGTCAGGGGATGCTCCGAGGCAAGAATAAATACAGACGATTTAACGTCACAATGGAGAACCAAAAAATATATGCTGAGATGAATATATGATATTTGATAGCTCTCATTTTGCATGTAGGAAAGCATTACCTTGTTCACTTGTAAGATTTTGTGTATATACTCATCCATGCACCGTCAGGAGTCCCAGCACCTTTTTATGAGTGGAAACATAACATCTTCATCGACTCACCCAAACCTTCTAATGGATAAAGATACTAGAATGAGCCAACTCATGGCTAAGCTCATCATGGTGGATAAAAATAACTCAACTCAACTCCCACATAAAATAATCCTTGCCCTACATTTAAAATATAAGGTCCAATTTCTCTATTATGTTGTGTATTTGTATTTGATATTTTGAATAAAAATAAATAAATATATTTATAAATGTTTTTTAAAATTTAATACTATTAAACGTTATCAATTAGAATTTTTTTCTGACGGACCTACTCAAAAGTCAATTAATTATGTTTCAATATAAAAAATAAAGTCTTGAAAAATAATTTTATACTAATTTTAATATATTTTTAATTAAAATTAATATTTAATAAATTTTATTATTTTTTATTTAGTGTCCATCCTTATATCGAAAATTTTGCGACATTCTTTAATTCTTTGTGGCGGTGTATAGATCTGGATATCTCCAACAAGTTTTACCTTGTTGGGTAATAATAAAGGTTTATATATGATTTATAATGTAAGTTTTTTTTTTTTTGGCATGTTATTGAGGTCAAACTAATGAAATTTCATTAACTATGCCGAATAGGATCTATGTCGACTAAATAATATCGTCCACGACGAAATTGACAATAATTATTATTTGTGCCTATTCGGCTTCCACCTGACTCGGCAAATATAAATTAAGGCACAATAACCAACAACAATACTATAATTATATTCGGCTTGAATATAAGGCAAAACATTGGAAAATGATTACATATTGACAAAGAGACAAAGGCTACTTATTCGTTTAGGTTATGTTTATTTATAAAAAATATAATTAAAATTAAATTATATATATTAATTTAATATTATTTTAGATTATTTTATCTTATAATAGAAAATTAATAGTCTTTTAAATAATATTTTAAAATATTTTTTTAGAAAACTGATATTTTCATTTATTTTTTTTGATATTTTCTCATAATAGAACTCACACTTTAGAGATATAGCGACAGTTATAGATATATAGCGACGGTAAACTGTCGCTATAACTCTAAATATAAGTCTTACAGTATAAAAATATCCAAAAAACGTGTGAAAATATAAATTCTTATATGCAGATCTAAATGTAGGTCCTACAATGGGATTACACAACCTCACGAAAAAATTGGGATGAGGCCATGCCCATCATTTTCAGAACAGGAAGCTTTTCCCCGATGAGGCCATTCCCGTCATTTTCAGAACCTGATTCTCTAATCTTTTTTTCTGCAATTTTTTTCTCTGATCTTGAAGATGACGATTTTTTGATTTTGTTTTTTGGTTCAATAATCTTGATTGTTGACTTGGCTTATTATTATTATTATTATTATTATTATTATTATTATTATTATTATTATTATTATTATTATTATTATTATTATTATTATTATATTGTCATGTAAATAATGTTTTATTTTAGTTTATTTTTTGTTTTGCTATGTAAGCAAATTTTTGCATACATATATATACATGGTGAAATATACTAAACATTGTCATTCCTAGTGACACGTCAGCATTTCGACCATTTTTTGGCCGAAAATAAATTTAGGGTCAATTTTGTTTACTTAAGTGTACTTGGAGGTTGCTATTATAAATTTTGGTACATTATGATTACTTGTGTAAGAGGGTCATACTTGGAGGGACTAAAATGTACCCGTATATATATTATATGATATATTATAAATATTGATAATGTTAAAGACATTTTTGCCTTTAAAAAAATAGATCGGATTGAATTTTAGGCAAATTTCAATAAAATCGGATAAAAGGAACGAAAACGTCAAAAAATATCACCTTAAAGATCAAATTGACGAAAAATGAATTTTAGAGACAATTTAGGAAATGAGTAGTAACTTGAAAGGACATAAGTAACATTCACCCTGAGAAAATGACTATATTGACACAGAAAATAATTATATTGACACAAAGCAAACATTTATCTAATAATTTTCTATAAAATACAACATTATATCTCTAAACCATTTACAAGACAAATCTATAGAGACCATTAAAAACTCCTCCAAACTATTTAGTTTTGTTACATAATGAAAGTCGTAATACAACATTATGTTTTGAACGAACACACCATGGTCATAGAAGTGGTAAATTAGCAAAGATATCGATCAATAGCAATTGTTCGTTCAAGTATTTCGCCTCTAGGACTGGGAGTTTTGCTGAATCCCAACTGTGAGAACAGACAAGTTTTGCCACAATACTTCCTTGATCACAACCAACTACAATCCTGCTTAGAAATTATGTATAGTTATTACAGTATTTTTTAACTAAATAGAAATATTTTAAAATGCAGTTTAATAAAGAGCCAAACATCTATGTAGAAATTCAACTTAGAGAGCTTAGGAAAAGAACAAAAACAAATATAAAGAAACTTACTGGGTTGAATTTTCCAAGCCTCCAATAGCCCAAACTCTTTCGAATTCGTACTTGAGGGTGCTCTCACTATATATATATATATATATATATATATATATATATATATATATATATATATATATATATATATATATTGCCCTTATCATTAAAATGGGATGAAAACTCATAATATAACTTGGGTTGGTTGGGTTTATTTGTTTAAAATAAAATAATTGTCTTATTCTCATATTTTTTATCCTTTTAATATCACCCGCCGAATATATTTATATTATGTTATACGAAAGTTGAATTTAATAAAAATATATATTATATGGATATCAAGAATTCTCTCCCCTTTATGTTTTCACAACAACATAAAAGAGTACAAGGTTTATGCTATTGGTCGGTTTCAACCAGGGTCCTCTAAGGACCTGAAAATAAAAAGGAAACTTATATTTTTACAATGATTTTTGTTATTTTCGCATGTGAATTCTATTTTTTATTTATAGCAATAATTTTAAAACAATCGCTATAGACTTATAGCGACACTTTTCACATGTAAAGTGTCGCAATAGGTCTATAGCGACGGTTTTAACATGTAAAGTATAGTTATAGGTATATAGTGACGGTTTTAAAATCGTCGCTATAGGTAAACAATGGGGCTCACATACAGAAATAACAAAAAATACTATGAAAATAACAGTTCCCAAGAAAAAAAATGGATGCACAAAAGTAGTGTTTTTAGATCCGTCTTTGATGGTCGGTATTAACAATAATAACGATATATATATATATATATATTATTAATTAATTTATTTATATACTGATTATAAAATTTATGAATAATATAAAAAATCTTAGTATTAAATGTGTAAATTTTATAATAGTAAATATGTATACATAGTGTAGAAAGAAAAAGTCGATTACATCAATTTAGAAATGTAAATGATTATAATGCATATTAGGATAAAGTTAAAAGGTTTTAAATTTTTGGTTTTTTCTATTCAATAAGAAAGCGAAAAAAATAAGAATTTTTTTTTTCTGGTATTGATAGAATGGAATAGAAAATGAAAAATCAACTCGTTTAGGTCAACTCGATCAATCAAATTAACTCACTCAATTGAATATTACACTTTTAGATATAAAAATTGAGAAATTGATGATCAAATGTGTTAATTTTAAAATGTTATTATTTTACATTTTACATAATCATGTATCAGGATAACTCCCATTTTTTTTTCTTGTTTCTTTATAATAATGCTTTGGTGACAAAAAATTAGATACAAAAAAAAAAATACAAAATGAAGTGTATGGTAGTTACTAATTATAACCCTTGAATCTACTCATGTATACTCGAACATCCATTAATTATAATTTGACACGTATTCATTTTTTGTAGTCATATTTTGTCAATGCATTTTCTCATTTCTTTATATGCATGGAACTACTAAAATTTCTATTTTTTTAGAAGTTTTGTTAGGATGACAAAACATGATTAAGAAAGAAAAAAAATAGATATGTCAAATTGTAATTAGTTAATAAATAAAACTCCTTTTTTCATTTCTTTTTTTTTTTCCAACTAAAGGTAGCATGATTGGATCAATTAATAAAACTAGAACCAATCATACACGGAGAAGTTTTTCAGTACTCCTCGGACATTACTACGTGGTTGTCCCAGGCCAATCACATCTTGTTATTTCAACATGTGCAGTTCACCCATTATATCTGAGCCCACTATAGCAGCATGTGATTATTTTCCATGACTAAATTATTTATGTCAAACAGTATAATAAATACATAACTCATTCATCATAAGAAGAATAAAAATGGTATTATAGAAACTGTATTTTAACAATTAAATGAAGAGCAAATGGCTTTGGCAATAACTTCGGAAGCCTTCAAATCAACTCTCAAAAGCATTCTATCGTCGGACTTAGCAGTCCTTAGACTCCCGAAAGCATATTTTCTTCGATATCCCAAAAGTAGGGTTTATTCGGTCTTAACAGTCCTCGGACTCCCAAGAACTTTATCTCTTCAGTCTAAAGTCTTCGAACTCCCATAAGTTTTATCTCTTCGGTCTGATGCTTCCGAACTACCAAAAGCTTTTTATCTTTGATCTCAACAGTCCTTAGACTCCCGAAAGTATACTTTCTCCAGTCTCTCGAAAGCAGTATTTATTCAGTCGTAGTAGTCCTTGGACTCTCGAAAGCTTTACATCTTCGGTCTTAAAGCCTTTTTGGCTCCCAAAAGCTTTATCTCTTCTGTCTAATGCCTTTTTGGCTCCCAAAAGCTCTTCTGCCTTCGATTAGTAGTCTTCAGGCTCCCGGAGCTCTTTATCTTCGATCTTGTAGTGTGTTGATTCTTGAAAACTTTATCTCTTCGGTCTAAAGTCTTCAAACTCCTGAAAACTTTATCTATTTAATATAATGCCTCTACGCTCCCAAAAGCTTCATCTCTTCAGTCTAATGCCTCCGGACTCTCGAAAACTTCATCTCTTCTGTCTGAAGTCTTCTTAACTCCCCGAAAGCTTCAACTTTTCGGTCTGAAGCCTTCTTTGCTCCCGAAAGCTTCATCTCTTTGGTTTGAGGCCTTCTTGGCTCCCAAAAGTTTCATTTCTTCGTTTTAATGTCTCTGGACTCCCAAAAGCATGCCTTTCTTCCATCGTTACAGTCTTCCCAAAGCCTTATATATCTACTCCTCCACCTCATGGGCAATGTTGGGCTGCATATTTACTAGCGCAAAAAGATTGCCCATAATGGGTCTTACCCCTATAGTCCATTAAGCATAGCGCACGCACAAGAGGACTTCTAAGTCTGATAAACTTGGATTCGTTGCCTTATCACTTCGGATACTAACTAGTTACTATACATAATACTAGTTAATATGGGAATTACTATATCCAGCACAGATTGACATAACAGTTACCTTCTTCAACAGAGTTTCTATTATATGATTTCCATTAAGAATCATGATCCTGTTGAACAGAGCAGATACTTTAAATACAAGGTGAACAATAGAGGTACATACAATAATTTAACTTACTAAAAACTTGCCACATTCATTGTTAACACATCTTGAAACCTATATTTATTCTCACACCGGGGGATAACGGTCCAAGCCGTCAAGTACTTTCTGGTGGTTCTTTTTATATAGGTTCACGTCCAAATCAATAGTTGAACGTGCGGACAAATTCGAGCGTTAATAATACAAAAATCAATTTTTATTAGTTTATGATAATACTGATTATTATAAGCTTGAAGATATGCTTAAGTGACTCACCTATTTAAAACTAATATATATAGGTATTAATTTAAATAAAATGTTTTGTCCGATGAAGTTTAATATTTTAATTTATTTATATTTTAAAATACTTTTGCATTTTGTACTACTTTTTCTTGCAAGTATTTTTCATAATTTTATTTTTCTTAATATTTTTTAGTAGTGCTATTAGAATTTGAAAGTCTCAATTATTAGCTAATAAGTTATTCTCAACCAACATTAATTTGGTCATGTGGTTTTTCTTCTTCGATCCTTTCTTCCCTCCTGTATTGACCAAATTTTCGTAGCTAATATTCTGCCTGAATTTGCAAGACAAAATCTGGGAGCCCTAATTTCATAATGTTAACAGGTGTCGATATGAAATTTTAGATCAAATAATAGATGATGAATTAATAGTTTTTCAGTCATAAGTGGACATTCTATAAGTTGGATAAACGGCGTGTACTTTTTTTGAATTTTACTCTTTTATTTCTGTGAGCCCATGTAAAAAATTAGGGTTTACATTTGACCTAATAAATTAAATGAACTAAAACGAACATATCAAAAAATAAATGAATAACGAATAACTAATAACGAACAACGAACGAACGAATAAAGATCAGAAAGACGTAATCCGACGAGTGTCATCACGAGTCCCGAGGCAGAAGGTTTGTGGGGGCATCTCATATTGGGAATCGATTGAGGGATTGGATTGGTGGCTAAAAGAATTGGACGATGTGGGGCATTATCCGGGTAACCAGGGATATTTTAAAAAAATTCCTATTATTAAGGGTATTTCTGAAATTTTCCCCAGAGTCACATGCCTGGCACATGACCTTAAGCCAGGAACTCTATAAATAGCCCCCCTCATTTCATGAAGAAGGGGACTTTTGGAGCTTTGCCCATTTGGAGGATTCTCTCTCTGGAAGCAAAGGAGCTTGAAGGATTCTCTGGAGGTACGAGCGACACCGAATCGAGTTTTGGCTTGGGACACTTGTGACTACACTTGGACCCCTGAGCCTAACTTGGATTCATTCGAGATCCCCGAACACCTGACATGGCTCTTGGACATTAGCGACTACGCTAGGACCCCGAGAGTTCTACCACGTGTTATTCGAATAATTGCTCACCTGTTCTTCTCCCCTCTCAAATCCGTTAATTGATTTCATACTCTTTGCTAATTTATTGCCTCCACCATTATTATGAACCCTAACCCTAGCAAGGTACGAAATTTCCTTGGCTACAATTTCCAGAAGTTGTATGTATGTATGTATGTATGTATGTATGTATGTATGTATGTATGTATGTTACTCTTAAGTGTTGCTAAACTAATGTCCTCTTGTTCAAATTAGGCCTTTTAGACATACCTTTCCATTTGTTCTGCAATGATTAGTGTGTTTTGCAGGCAGTTGTATAGAAGATAAAGAGTCTTCAAGAGCAGATCCAAGAGGGTCAAGGGGGACAAGTGTCCATCCTTATTTTTTGGATTTTTTTTTGTAGGTATAAGATTAATATATTAAAATAGTGCTTCCCATTAAAAAAATCGGCTCATTTATCAAGAATTAGATATTTCTAATACCCTCTTTCAAATTTAAATTTAAATTTTTGTTTTCATGAATTCATTTGATTTTTTTTATTTTTTTAAGGATCAAGATTAAATATTATTAAATTTTTCTCTAATTTTTTATTAATTATCTATAAGAAGTTAATTATATCGTTTTGATTCTTATTTATTTTTATTCTTTCATGCTAATTAGTATATCCGAAAATATTTTTAAATTTTACAATACATATTTAAATTTTTGACATGTGTATTGTGACACCCCCAAATCTGAGCCCACACAGCCCAAACTTGAGTCGTCAAAAGACTACAACAAAATTATTACAATGAAATACAACGTACAACAATATAGTGGATAATACAACACAACTAAGTCTTCATTATTATTGTCACACTATTTTATAACACGTGAAGACTATGATAGCTATCTCCGCACTCTCACTCCATTCCCCGGCTAGACCCCGTTACGTTCTCATCTCCTGTTGAAAAACAATGGAACGAAAAGAAAGGGTGAGCTCAAATAGCCCAGTAAGAAATATCATGACTAAGATAATGACGAATAATTTATCATTAGCCTTCAACAGTTGAGTTCTTGATAGAATACAATAGACTACAATGTTTATATCAAAAACTGCAGTTAAATTCTTAAACAACGTTCAGATCAATAATAGCAGCGGAATGAGCAATCTATTAGAAGAATAATGCAGACTATAATGTCCACTCGCTTCTCTTTTTAGTAAAAATATCATCAACTTTTATCATCTGAAATACCATTAGTCAAAATAATACAACTTCACAGTTCCTGGTCATAATCATGCAGATCAACAGTTCATCTTTGCACTACGGGCCAAAGACATTCAATATAACACCAACGGTCATGATTATACCAGATTCAGCCTTTGGTCATAATCATACCAACCAACAGTTCATCTTTGCACTACGGGCCAAAGAGAACATTAACCACGTGCCATAAAAGACACCGAACAGATGTATCGCCTTTAACCTAGTATATCGCCTTTAACCTATCATCTGTTCAACAATTATATCACATCTGTGCCCCCAGCCACAGATATTCACAATAGCTTGATTCTTGATGATTAATACAAATAACAGTGATACAAATGATGAACAGAAGAACAGGATAAACAATAAGTATCGGAAGTTTACTTTGTGCAGATTCAAATAATGTCCAAATTGCCAACATGATGTGGAGTGAAATTTAAAAATGATATTCAAGATCCACAGTTCAGAATAACGATTACAGTTCAATAGAAATGTTCAGAAAATAGGAAGGTTCAGTTGAACTAATGAAATTCAACTATTATGGAACATATAATATTTTCAGGAATTATAGAAGCAATAGTTCCATAATAAGTTTCGATTTAGGTGTATGGAAAAAAAATAATATCCCTTACCGTAGCAGGTTTGATTAACAAAAGGTGAAGGGAATTAATATCCCTTACCATAGTAAGTTTGAATAATGGAAGATGAAAAAGATGGTATCCCTTATGAGTATAAAGGAAAATGATATCACTTACGAATATGGAATAAAAGTGTCATGTGATAATTCGTGTAGACAAATTATTTCCACACGAGACAAATAAAAAAAAGGGTTATTCACCAACAGGCGATAATCCGCACCGTAAGGTTATTCCCATCAATTTGAATACGAATAGTTATTCACCAAACAGGCGTATTCCGCACCGTAAGGTTATTCCCACAATTTAATAGAATTTGAACACGAAGAGTTATTCACCAAACAGGCGATAATCCGCACCGTAAGGTTATTCTCAAAGATTAATAAGGAATGAATACAAAAGATTATTCACCAACAGGCGGTAAACCGCGCCGTAAGGTTATTCCCACAATTTAATACATGGAAATAAATGGCACAAGAAAGAAACGATATTATTTTCGAGAATCAAAGAATGATAATCCCTTCAAGTAAGAAAGAAAATAATATCCATTTATGATGATGAAAAGAGTGATACCCCTTACCTTAACACGTGACTGGATATTGATTTAAATGAGGTTGATCAACCTATATTTTTATAATAAAATTAGTAATTACCACATATAAATTTCAAAGTGTATGATAACTCGTATAATATGAATTATCAAAATTATATATATTTAACATAATTTTTGTAGTATAATATAACTACTTTAAAATAGTTTTTAAAATAATATTCTAAAATAAATCTTCCAAAGAAAGCTTTTAAAAATGAATCTTCTCAAAGAAGAGTCTTCTAAAGGAAGATTTGTGAATACCGTGAAAAATAGGAATTTATAAAATTACTACTCTTTAATAAAAGACTTACTTAAAAATTTTCTGCACTCCTTTTGGCTTTCAAACTCTCAAAATAGCCTTACTATTCTCAGAGAAAACTCATAAAATTCTTATAGAAAAATTTTATGTTTTAGGTGTGATTTTTCTATTCAGTTGAGCAAGCTATTTATAGGAGAAAATTTTCACTATGCGTGGTAGGTGGCAGTAGGCGTGATACACGCCTGCCTCATTCTTTCTAAATTGGCAGCAGTCGGCTGCCAACCTTCCAGCTCAATTCTCACATTTTAATTTTCATGTGGGCCCCACATGGGTCCCACATGTTACTATTCACGTTACTATTCCAAATAGTAAAATTTATTATTTTTATTTTTATTTTTTTTTAAATTTAATTATTCTTCCTGTGAGTCCAACATATAAAATAAAATAATGTTACAACAATAATTCAACAATAATATAAGAAACACGTTACATATTTTTATTAATTTAATAATATAAATTATAGTGTATTTGCTACAGTGACAATTATCAGGTTTAATAATTTTAAACTACAGTGCACCAACAATTATTGACTCGATGATATGAAATACAGTGTAATGACAATTATTGAATCAATAATGCAAAATACTGTGTAGCAACAATAATTGAATTGATAATATAAAATATTATGCAGTGACAATTATTGATGAAATGATGCGTAACAGTTACGGTGTCAATTATCAGACCAATAATATGAGACACTGTGCAATACCGTGTGCTACTGTAGAGTACCGTGTGCTACAGAAAATACCATAAATTACCGTATGCTACTATTCTTTTATCACCGGTATTTTAACAGTTAACACCGTTGACTATTTTTATTTAAAAAGGTTACTTCTGTCGTTTTCTATATCCGACAAATATTCCGTTGTGGGGTCCACAAATAATTTGTTATTTCGGTGCCGTCGTACGGCCCGAATATTCCCCGACAAAACGAATATTCCCCGACAAAATAAAATTTGCACATAACATCCTTAACTCTCAATTTCGTCAATTTAACCATTTACTGTTTCATGAAAAATTTATATGAAGAAAAATTGAATTTTGTATTTCATAAATTCGGGGTCTTACATGTATTGTGACGACCCCAAATCCGGGTTCCTTTAACCCTAGACTTGGTACGTCACGATACATCATCTTCATACACGTTCTATAACTAATGCGGAATATATAAACATAAATTGTTTATTCTACAACATTTCCCAAGGTTTCTAACCTTAACTTCCATATATACCTTTAGATTCATAAAAAAGTTTACAAAATTACTTACATCATATAACAATTTAGTTATAATGCATAACACTATAATCTTGTTTGTTGCTTCTGTCTCCGTCTCTCCTTGGACATTCGTATTATTCTGAAATTTGTTATCATGATATAGCAAGAGTGAGCAACGACTTTGTTCAGCAAGTTTAAATACGATAACGATATATCATGATTGAAAGAAAGACTAAGCTTTTGAATTTTCAACAATATAATAATTGTGAAAGAGTACAAGTCATAATTTCAATAATTGAATGACTAAATTAATTAATGTTGAATATCAATAATGACCATGAACAAATTTAACTGAACCTTATGGTAATGAAGGTGATCAGCCTTTCATACCTGATGAACACATGCAACATGCACTATGTGCGAATCAACAAATTTAAAGAGGTGGAATAATTATACAGAATTAAACCACTGGCATGCTTGAAACATAATAACTTGAGTTTGAATTAGGAACTCGAACAATAAAATAATATATCATGCTCGAATATAAATTGAGTAGGGTTTAGGAAACTTGCCTGTCTGCTCAGCTACAATTAATGTCTAGCTTTAAATAACTGGCTTTGAAAGACCTAACATTAATAAAGTTGGTCTAATAATTAGTACGGCGTATTTGCACAACTATACGCTTACTAAGGAACTTAACTACCATATAAGTACTAACACATGATATACATCAGTCAAAACAATATTATTAACCTTATAGACCCTCAATTAAATTAGGTTAATAATTTAATAAGTTAGAAAATAATTTTCTCAAGTGTTAAACACTTATTAAACAATTTATTATAATTGTTTAAACAAAAGAGTTAAAAGACATATTCTTTATTTCATTTAATTACTATTTAACATTAATTAAATAGTAAGTAATTAACTACCTTTAGTTATTATTTAATAATAAATAATAACTTACTAGATTTATTTATTATTTAAAATTAATCAAATAATAAATAATTGTATTATATTAAAAATAATCAAATATCTTTAGTTATTATTTAATAATAAATAATAACTAATTAACTAGATTCATTTATTATTTAAAGTTAATTAAATAATAAATAATAAAATTATACAGTAAATACTCAAATATCATTAGTTAATATTTAATAATAAATAATAACTAACTGAATTTATTTATTATTTAAAGTTAATCAAATAATAAATAATTAAATAATCAATCTTAGTTGTCTTTAA
Source organism: Hedera helix (assembly GCA_947179155.2). Classification (NCBI taxonomy): domain Eukaryota; kingdom Viridiplantae; phylum Streptophyta; class Magnoliopsida; order Apiales; family Araliaceae; genus Hedera; species Hedera helix. Next base: position 32,197,100 of record OX359277.1, on the reverse strand, counting down.
TTATTATTTAATATTAATTAAATAATAATTAATTAATTTATCATCCTTGTTTATTATTTAATTTTAATTAAATAATAAATAATTAATTTAATCATAAACTCAGAAGATATAATATTGAACTAACTAGATTAATATTTAAAACATTTAAATATTAATCCTAAATATTTATTATATTTGAAAAAATATAATATTAAACTAACTAGATTAATATTTACAATATTTAAATATTAATCCTAAATACTTATTATATTTGGAAAATATAATATTAAACTAACTAGATTAATATTTACAACATTTAAATATTAATCCTAAATACTTATTATATTTGAAAAATATAATATTAAACTAACTAGATTAATATTTACAACATTTAAATATTAATCCTAAATACTTATTATATTTGGAAAATATAATATTAAATACCTAAATATCATTTTTGTATTATTATTATTTTTGTTATAATTTTAAATTAATTTTTAAACATTTAAATTAATTTAAATTATCCAGAATGGCATTTTCGTAAATAAGTTGAAAAACCGGACCGATGGCAATTTCGTAATTAAACAGAAAACCGAACGGAGGGGCAGTATCGTAATTTCCGGCAAAAATCTGTTTCCCGCGCATTGCGCGCGCCGACAAAATTTTGGCCTCAAAACGGTGCCGTTTTAATGGCACCGTAACCGTCTTCCGCGCATAGCGCGCGGATGAATTTTTTCTTCGACAAAACGACGCCGTTTTTGATCTCCGCGTGCGACAGTGAATAGGATTCCGCGCAATGCGCGGCAGTGCTTTATTTTTATTCTCCAGCAGAACGTGAACAGTGCTATTTTAATACACAACTTAATAAAATTTATACCTTCAAGAAATCTTTAAGTCCTCAATAAAAATCCAAAAAAATTACCAAACACTTAATATCAATTTATAACATGAAAATATAATTTTTCATGATTTAATATTAAAAAATTTTATAAAAATTTTTACATCACATAAACTACCACAAATCATAACTTTTTGTGTATAACTCCATTTTAAGTGATTCAAACTTTGTTTTTCTCATGATTTAATGTTCTATAATATTATAACATTAAATCTAAATTTTATAAAAATATTTTTGGGTAATTATTTTGAGACTTGATTTAACACCACCAAACCCATATTTTTAGCATATAAATCATACCAAAATACAAACCAAGCATATTAAACCAAGCATATTAAACTCAAGCATGGCATAAATTTTACTAATACACATTACTAACTATATTAGCATATTTATACTAACATGATGGTTTAATTAATTTAAAACAAAGCTAGATTTTAAAATAACAATTACCTTGTTTTAATGGATATCTTCATTTTCCTTCCAAAGTAGGTTGTGCAACTTGAAGACATGAACTAAGAACTATTTCTCTACCTTCTCCATGCTCTCTCTCAAAATACTTACTCTCCCAAGCTATTTCTCTCAAACTCTCTCTCTTTTGGAACTTGGAAAAATATAAATGAAATGTAATGTCTACAATTTTAAGTATATTAGCAAAATTCCTAGATACAAAAATTATATCTATCATTCATGATGCTTCTACTTGGATACTTGTACAAGAAAAATAGCCCATGACTTAGTTGGTGAAAAGAGGTATGGTTGTCATGTACAATAAAAGCAAACAAGCAACCATTTAATAAATAAATAAATAATAAAATAAACAATCACACATTTCACTATCTTTCTCTCTAGCTTGCCGGCAATACATGAAGAAGTGTCCCAAAATGTTTGTCACTTTCTCATTTTTTTTAATAAATAATAGTTTAATTAAGTATTTTTCAAGTGGGCCAATCATTGGGCTTTAATTTAAAATACCAATTGGGCTTCTATTAAATTGTTTGGGCTACTAAATTGTCAAATTATATTATTCTCCACTTGGGCTACTAATTGACCCATGTTGGGCTAATTTAAAAATTTACACATTAATTATTCAATCCATGATTAAATAAATAATTAGATTGAATAAATAATTAAATATTCTAACCCATAAGTATTAAATTACTAACTGGACTAATAATATTATTAATAATATTTTACATTATTTACATTAATTAATTATCATATTAATTAATTTATAAAATTTAATTCACTCATTATATTCAATTTAATTGAATATTTAATTAATGACAACTTGTCAATTAATTTGATATTAAAACTTTAGAGTGTGTTCGCTAATAATAATATATATAATCTATATATATTATTTATACACATTACTTTACCTCAAAAACAATTTCACAATAAATTATGAAATTAAAATAAATACAACATATAATTTGATATATTATTTAGGCCATAAATTAAATTATTTAATACCTTTACATTAAATAATTCATTTCTCATCAATTATGGAAATAATTCCATTTACCCGAAAATACATTAAAATAATAATATATTTACTCAATTTCTTATTTAAATAATTTATTAAATTATTTAATTAATATTACACAAATAATTGTATAATAAAATTTCTCACTCCCATAAATCATTTACAATGATTTATTTAATTATAGAATATATTCATTTAATATATTCAATTACTATTTAAAATTACCTAATTAATTTAATCCTTTTATATATATGTACATATATATGAAATTAAATGTTGTACATATATACCATTACTATTCTCCCTTAATTAATTCAACTACTTTATATAATTTATAATTATATAAATTACATAATTATTCCTCACAAATAATTTATCAACAATTTGCATAATTGTTGATTAATGAATAAAATTAATTCCACAATAAACCTTTTAATTCAATTCGGATTAATTTAATATTAATCTATCTATTTATCACAATTTAATTAACCATTAAATTATGTTACTAAATATGCACGCATATATATATTCATATAAATACATATTTAATTTACACGCAACCACATCGCGTAATTACATAACTCCACTAATTAATTCTCTTAATTTAATTAGACTTGTTGTTAGTCAAGTTTATTGAATTATCACTTTACTTGCTAACTTATCAAAAATTTTGATATCACCATATCTAAGTTAGTCCGTTAAATTTAATTTGGACCTCTATTTATCTATCACTACTAGGTTATCAAACTCCAACCTTTATTAAATATTAAATATTTTATTTCTAATTCATTTAAATATCCGGGATTTTACACGTATCATTTGATGTTGTATTTATCCGGGTAACCAGAGATATTTTAAAAAAATTCCTATTATTAAGGGTATTTCTGAAATTTTCCCCAGAGTCACATGCCTGGCACATGACCTTAAGCCAGGAACTCTATAAATAGCCCCCCTCATTTCATGAAGAAGGGGACTTTTGGAGCTTTGCCCATTTGGAGGATTCTCTCTCTAGAAGCAAAGGAGCTTGAAGGATTCTCTGGAGGTACGAGCGACACCGAATCGAGTTTTGGCTTGGGACACTTGTGACTACACTTGGACCCCTGAGCCTAACTTGGATTCATTCGAGATCCCCAAACACCTGACATGGCTCTTGGACATTAGCGACTACGCTAGGACCCCGAGAGTTCTACCACGTGTTATTCGAATAATTGCTCACCTGTTCTTCTCCCCTCTCCAATCCGTTAATTGATTTCATACTCTTTGCTGATTTATTGCCTCCACCATTATTATGAACCCTAACCCTAGCAAGGTACGAAATTTCCTTGACTACAATTTCCAGAAGTTGTATGTATGTATGTATGTATGTATGTTACTCTTAAGTGTTGCTAAACTAATGTCCTCTTGTTCAAATTAGGCCTTTTAGACATACCTTTCCATTTGTTCTGCAATGATTAGTGTGTTTTGCAGGCAGTTGTATAGAAGATAAAGAGTCTTCAAGAGCAGATCCAAGAGGGTCAAGGGGGACAAGTGTCCATCCTTATTTTTTGGATTTTTTTTGTAGGTATAAGATTAATATATTAAAATAGTGCTCCCCATTAAAAAAATCGGCTCATTTATCAAGAATTAGATATTTCTAATACCCTCTTTCAAATTTAAATTTAAATTTTTGTTTTCATGAATTCATTTGATTTTTTTTATTTTTTTAAGGATCAAGATTAAATATTATTAAATTTTTCTCTAATTTTTTATTAATTATCTATAAGAAGTTAATTATATCGTTTTGATTCTTATTTATTTTTATTCTTTCATGCTAATTAGTATATCCGAAAATATTTTTAAATTTTACAATACATATTTAAATTTTTGACATGTGTATCATTTGATGTTGTATTTAAATTAATGAACACATAAATTATGAATATATAATTTTGTTTTATTACTATATTTGTGGGTGTTTGATTTGTTCATTTTATTAATATATTATTCAGTTTATTTATTATGTTGTATATTTCTATTTGATATTTTGAATTAAAATGAATAAATATTTTTTAAGATCTAATACTATTAAACATAATCGATTCTAATTTTTTTCTGATGAACTTATTCAAAATTCAATTAATTATATTTCAATAAAAGAAATAATATCTTGAAGATTAATTTATACTGACTTTTATGTATTTTTAATTAAAATTAATATTTGATAAATTTTATTATTTATTATTTATTTATAAGAGTGTCCATCGTTACAAAAATCTTGCGTCCTTCTCTAAGAATCTTAATTCTTTGCAGCGGTGTATCGATTGCATATCGAAAAAAAGAGAACATTTATTGTAGTAATGTGCTATGAAATACATTGTTCAGAACAAGATAGAACTAATTAAAGGGTATTGGTACAATAATTATCTCCTTTGTTTGTTGAGTACCGAGAGAGTGGAACTTCATACTTTGACGGTGGCTAAAGATAAGTGAGTGTTTCTTAAATTAGCAACCAAAAAAAAAGATCGAACCTGAAAGACGTACAATTCACCATACAAAATATCTCTCTAAACCATGCAGAGAAAATGATTATATTGACACACAGTAAACATTTATCTAATAATTTTCTATAAAATACAACATTATACAGAACAAGATACACTCACTATACAAAACATATCCCTAGATCATTACAAGTCTAATCTCTAGAGTGAGTCTAGACAATTAAAAACTCCTCCACTCCAAACTATTTAGTTTTGTTACATAATGGACATTATTTTTTAAAGACACCATGGTAGTAGAAGTAGTAGTATGGTGGCAGCAGCAAATCAGCAGAGATCTCGATCAATAGCAGTTGTTCGTTCAAGTATTTCGCCTCTGGGACCGGGAGGCCAGCTTGCAGAATCCCAACTGTGAGATTAGAGAAGTTTTGCCACAATGGTCCCTTGATCACAACCAACTACAATCCTGCTTAGAAATATTTATAGTTAATAAAGCTTGTTTTGACCAAATAGAAATATTTTAAAATGCAGTTTAATAAAGAGCCAAACATCTATGTAGAAAGAATAAGTTCAGGAACACTACAACCAAACACTACATTCATCCTCACCGTTAATGCCTCACTTTTTAATGGTAAAGATAAATATAGTGTTTGTTGTGTCCCTAGTTGTGTCCATGTAGAAATTCAACATAGAGAGCTTAGGAAAGGAAAAAAACAAATATAAAGAAACTTACTGGGGTGAATTTTTCAAGCCTCCAATAGCCCAAACTCTTCCGAATTCGTACTTGAGTGTGTTCTCAAGACTGTAATTCAATAAAAATGATTAACATACTTGGCAGCTTGAAATTAGCCTAATTTTCCAAGTTTTAGCCTAATATTACCTTTCTTGTATGCATACATGACAAGCAATTCAAGAGCTAAATTTCGGATAAATTTCATATATGCAACAAAGCTCAAATGTTATCTGAACTTAATAGTTAGTAACTACCTGTAAGTTGTGGCATTCCATATACGAACTGTCTCATCTTCTGAACCTGTAATTATAATTGAATATTCTGGATGAACACATACTGCAGTAATATTGTGTGTATGGCCTTCTAGTGTATGGAGACAAGTTCCTGTTTGATAGTCCCACACCTGATTTTACAAAAGTTAATTTACCAGAAAAATACTCGTAATAAAGAATCTTTTAAAATAGCTTCATTGCATACCTTAACAGTTTGATCATCAGAACCTGTAACTAAACATGAATTACCTCCAGCTAGGAAGAAATCAACAGTATTTACCCCTTTTGAATGGCCTTCCAGCACAAATTTTGGTTCAGAGGAGCCAATATCCCATATCTATAAAGAGAAACATTTAAGGTCAGTTCTTTTGAAGCAAATAACACTCCTTATGAGTTTTACTCCCTTTGTTTCAAAAAACTCTTATTACTTTTATTGATAGTAGTATAAAATAACACAATGACCTCAAGTTAGTCGTCAACACTGCTAACCCAAGGACTTGCTAGTTTACATATGGAATCAAAATATGTTTAATGCAACTTCTGCAAATGGGACTAAATGTGAGCTTAGCCAGCTTTACCATTGTTTTGCAATCGAGCGATACGCTTGCAAAGGTGTTGGCATCTCTTGGATTAAATGCTACTTGCATGACATAATGGGCATGTCCCTCGAAGATTTGAGTGCACTCCCAATCCTTCTCCCAGTCCCAAAGCTTTATAAGCTTGTCGTCAGATGATGATAACACATATGGGAGAATCGGATGCACAGCCACAGACCTGATAAAGTCTGTGTGCGCTTCAAATTCCTTAATCTTTTCTGATGTGTTGTAATTATATACGCGAATAATTTTGTCATCGGCTCCAACAACAAACCATTCTCTCCCTACTATAAACTTTGCAGATCTTACTGAAATAAATAAATAAACTGTCAATGTTCCATCCAATTGTTTCACAAATTGCATCACAAAGAAGAAATAATGCCTCGAGACAAAATGTAGAGAAGTGTTGTTACCTAGTGATTCTGTTATTTTGAAGGACTTCTCTATTGTCTGCAAAAATGAACTTATTTTGAGCAATCACTTGAAAAATACAACATATTCATATGTAAAATAAATTGGCAAATGGAACTCTTTACATGGAACAGATGGAGTAATAAAAATCAGCAACTTACTTGAGACTGGTAGTTCCAAATGGACACGGTTCCAGAGTATAAACTCAGTAGAATCCTGCATGAAGAACGCAACACACATTTGCATTAGCTGATTTCAGAGTTGTAGAATATGCAACTGAATATATATAGGCCACATGAATTTACACTTACCATGGTTCTGTTGGATGTAAATCCACACACTTGACTCTCTCGGATTGTTGATCAAATTGTTTCTGAACAATAAACCATTTTAGAAAAGTAATTAATTACACATTGTGAGACTAACCAATTGAAAATTATGATATATATAGCTTAAATTGATGAAATAGTTAGTACCTGAATTTCAAGTGTGAAAGACTATTATTGTTCACCAAATTTGTCATCCAACAGTAAAAACAATCAAAAAAATGTATTAGTACATAGCCGAATTCAAAGCACTAAGCTAAATCAAAATTAAATACCCCAAGTTGAAGAACGTGCTAATGAACTAATGTATATATATATATATATATATATATATATATATATATATATATATATATCTTTGTGTGTGTGTGTGTGTGTGTTTAAAATTGTGTGAATAAAGTACAAATATAAGATGAGAAGTATATATGAGCTCACCATATTCAACGTAGAAATGGTGAAACAAAGTAAAAGGCGAAAATAAATTGCAGATTTGTAACCAAGAGGAGGAATTCGCGCTCTTTTTATATATATTTTTGTAAGTATGAAGGAATCCTTGGATTTAAATTTGTAGCAACGAGACCAACTCCCTCCATATATATATGATCAGAAGCTTAGCAAGTAAGAAACAAATGTTGCCTCCGGGGACCTTCATCTGACGAATTCAAACTAGCATCTTTTTGACATTTCTTCATGCTGTCATACGATGCCCTTAAATCCGTTGATTATTGAATGTGGTATTATTGATGGTGGGGATCAACCCTTTGTTTGACATATATGAGGAATATGGTAGGATGGATAGTTCAACTTAAGACTTATCCGAACCCTTTTTTTTTGTTAGTCTTGGACGCGTCATTTTGACTTTTTGGTACACGATCGTCTGTCATTATCAAATTATTTGAATACCAATGTTTAAATCAATTTTTTTATTTTTTATTTTATGAATAAATATTAGTAATAATTTTTTTAAAATATATATATAATTAATGAGATTCTCTTATAATTTTAATTAATATCATATATACCACACAAATTTATTACAACACATATCGCCGTTCTTATTTAAATATAAATTATAAATTTAATAATATCAACAAATCAAACACCCACTAGTATAGGGCTAAAACAAAATTATATATTCACAATATACGGCTTTATTGATTCAGATACAATATCAAATGACACGTATGTCAAAAAAATTAATATATAATGTAAAATTAACGAGCACGCATAAATGTACTAATTGGCATGAATGAATAAAAATAAATAAGAACCAAACACATACTAGTATGCATGCCCTTGCAAGATAAGGGGTTTTTTTTTCTTATTTAATTATTTATTTTAATAAAAAAAATATCATATATATAATATATACAATTAAATAACAATTTATAAAAATACGATATTTTTATTATTATGCACTTTTGAAAATTTAAGAATTACTATGCATACTTTTTGTCGCACACAAGAGGACTCCTAAGTCCAATAGCCTTGAATTCACTACATTATCATTTCGGATACTAACTAGTTACCATATATAATACTAGTTGATATAGGAGTTACCGTATGTAGCACAGATTGGCATGACATTTACCTTCTTCAATATAGTTTCTATTATATGATTTCCATTAAGAATCATGATCATGTTGAACAGAGCGGATACTTTAAATAAAAGGTGAACAATAGAGGTACACACAATAATCTAACTTATTAAATACTTGTCACATCCATTGTTAACATATCTTGAAACCTGTATTTATTCTCACACCGGGAGATATCAGTCCAAGCCGTCAAGTACTTTCTGGTGGTTCTTTCTATACAGGTTCATGTTCAAATAGGTAATTAAATATGCGGACAAATTCGAGCGTTAGTAATACAAAAATCAATTTTAATCAGTTTATGATAATACTGATTATTATAAGCTTGAAGATCTGCTTAAGTGACTCACCTATTTAAAACTAATATATATGGGTATTAATTTAAATAAAATGTTTTGTTTGGTCAAGTTTAAGGCTGCCATAACCTTGATCACTTAGCTAACTTTAGTTGAATTTCAATAATTAGCGAAGTTCATTTTAACAAACAGGCATCAAAAAATAAATTGTCCTCTTAAAAAAAACAACAAATTATAATGCATATTTGAACAAGCTCTTGTCATTTTACATTATCTATTTTAATTTATTTTATTTTTTTAAATATTTTTGCATTTTGTACTGCTTTTTCTTGCAAGTATTTTTCATCATTTTCTTTTTCTTAATATTTTTTAGTAGTGGTATTAGAATTTGAAAGTCTCGATTATTAGATAATAAGTTATTCTCAACCAACATTAATTTGGTTTTTCTTCTTCGATCTTCCCTCCTGTATTGACCAAATATCCGTAGCTAATATTCCGCCTGAATTTGCAGGATGAAATGTGGGAGCCCTGATTTCATAATGTTAATGGATTTCATAATGTTATGTATTTTTAATTAAAATTAATATTTGATAAATTTTATTATTTATTATTTATTTATAGGAGTGTCGATCGTTACGAAAATCTTGCATCCGCCTCTAGCAAGCTTAATTCTTTGCGGCGGTGAATTGATCTGGATATTTCCAACAAGTTGTACCTTGTTGGGTAATAACGAGTACGCTCTATCTATGTCGACTTAATAATATCGTCAAATATTATTATTTGTGTCTATTCGACTTTCACCTGACTCGACAAATATAAATTAACCCACAATAACCAACAGCATAGAAAATGATTATATTGAACTAGACCATGCATAGAAAATGATTATATTGACACACAGTAAAACATTTATTTAATAATTCTATTAAATACAACATTATATCTCTAGACAAATCTCTAGAGTGAATCTAGACTCCTCCAGACTATTTAGTTTTGTTACATTATGGAAATAATACAACATTATTTATGGTAGTAGAAGGGGCAAATTAGCAGAGATATCGATCAATAGCAGTTGTTCCTTCAAGTATTTGTGGCCTCTGGGACTGGGAGGTTTGCAGAATCCCAACTGTGAGATTAGACAAGTTTTGCCACAATGGTTCCTTGATCACAACCAACTACAATCCTGCTCAGAAATTATTTATAGTTAATAAAGCACGTTTGTTTTATTATTTTACCAAATACAAAGAAATGTTTTAAATGTAGTTTCATAAAGAGCCAACCATCTATGTAGAGATTCAACTTAGAGCTCTAGCTTAGGAAAATATGAAGAAACTTACTGGGGTGAATTTTTCAAGCATCCAATAGCCCAAACTCTTCCGAATTCGTACTTCAGCGTGTTCTCAAGACTGTAAGCCAATGAAAAATGAATAAGAAACTAAAATCAGCTGAATTTCCAAAGTTTTAGCCTAATATTACCTTCCTGGTGTTGTGCATGCATGACAAGCAATTCAAGAACTAAATTTCGGATAAATTTCATATTTACGAATGAGCTGAAATACTCGTCTGAACTTGATGGTTAGTAACTACCTGTAAGTTGTGGCATTCCATATACGAACTGTCTCATCTTCTGAACCAGTAATTATAACTGGAAATTTCGGATGAACA